>WBMZ01009916.1:700-56053 GCA_013400975.1 Atrichornis clamosus
ATTGCCATTTCCGTTTTCATTTATGCCTCTCCTGAAAATGTGGACTCTGCCCCAATGCCCGGCTTCCATTAGTGTTCGTTTTGATACAGTCAAAGATCCTACATCTCCCCGCAAACTTTGCTTGGACTAGGCATGGCAGGGCCCTGGCAGGGCCCCAACAATTCTGTATCTACATCTTTATCATCCTGATCACCCATGGTGAGGGCACCTCAGCCCCAGCCGCACGCTTCCTTTAGGCTTAGGGTTAGGTTTAGGGCTAGGGCTAGGGTTAGGCTTAGGGTTACGGTTAGGGTTCGGGTTAGGGTTCGGGTTAGCTTTAGGGTTAGTGTTAGGTTTAGGCTTAGGCTAAATCTTAGGGTTAGAGTTAGGGTTAGGGTTAGAGTTATGGTTAGGGTTAAAGTTAGCATTATGATTAGGTTTGAGACACTCCAAGAGCCTACAACTCCAGGGATACTGCCACTTGAACATGCATTGCAAGGGCCTCACGGCAGGGTGCCAACATTGCCAACTCCACACCATTTTCATTTATGCCATTTCTGGCAATGTGTACTCTCCCCCAGTGCTCGTCTTCCATTAGTCTTCGTGGTGATACAGTCAAAGATCCTACATCTTCCCGCCAACTATGGTTGGACTATGCGTGGCAGGGCCCTGGCAGAGCCCCATCAATTCTGTATCTACATCTTTATAATCCTGACCACCCATGGTAAAGGCACCTCAGCCCCAGCTGCAAGCTGCCATTCGGGTTATGATTAGGGTTGTGGTAGTCTACGAGCCTTCAGCTCCTATAACACTGGAGGTGGAAAAGTCTTACCAAGAGGATCCGAACAGGGTCCAATCATTACTGCTCCTACATCTTTCTAATTTGCACCACCCATGAAGATAGAGAGTTGAGGCCCTATGACAAGGTGCCATTAGTGTTAGAGTTCCGGCGGAGAGAGTCAAACCTACATCTCCAGGGACACTGACACTTGGAAAGGCATTGCAAGTGTATTAAAGCACAGTGTCCACATTGCCAACTCCACACATTCTCATCTGTGCCACCTGTGGCGATGAGCATCTCTGCCCCAGTGCCAAGCTGCCATTAGGGTTAGGTTTGTGTTAGGGTGGAAACAGTCAATGAGCCAGCAGTTCTGGGAACACTGGGCCTAGAAAAGGCATACTAAGGCAATTCCCGAAGTGCCCCAGTATTCCTGCTTCTATATTTTCTAATCTGGACCACCCATGGTGATGGGCACCTCTGCTGCAGTGCCAAGCTGCCATTAGGTTTAAAGTTAGGGTTAGGGTTCAGAGAGTGCAAGAGCCTTGAGTTTCGAAGACTCTGGAACTGGAAAAGTAATGCCAAGAGGATCCCGGCAAGGGCCCAAACTTGTTGCTTCTACATCTTTCTAAGAAGCACCACCCATGGTGAGCTTTGGTTGTTTCAGCAACAAGATGCCATTAGGGTTAGGGTTGAGAGAGTCAAAGATCCTAGGACTGCAGGGACTATGTGACCTTGAAAGGAATTGCAATGGGGTCATAGTAGGGCCTCAACACTGCTGATTCTTTACTTTTTTAATCTGGGCCACCTATGTAGTTGGGGATCTCAGCAGTACCATGAGATGCCATTAGGCTTACTGCTAGGGTAGGATTCAGAGAATAAAAGTGCCTGCAACTTCTGGGACACTGGGGCTAGAAAGGGCTTTGCAAGTGGATGATTGTAGGTTACCAGGATTCCTCACTCACTCATTTGAGAGTGTTCAGATCTTACTCGGATTCCATTTTATCACTAACAGCAGATGAGCTAAATGACAGACACCCTTACTTAGGAGTGGTAGCAGAGCCCATATGGGAAAGTTTATCTTAAATATTCCTTTAAGGAGTTATTATATAGGAGAAATAGAGGAAAGATGAAGTAAAGTGTTGTTTAGTTACTCCGAATACTCTTCAGAAAGCTTTTTCTTTGTAACTACTGCAGTATTATTGTAAAAATATCTCTTTTTTGAATACTTCGTTGAAACTCTTTGTTTCAATCTTGCAATGGTATATCTCTCACCTGTTGCTAGACACTGCCTAACCACTGTGTTAGGCAGAGGGCTGTGCCTCCATGTCCATGAGATGAACTGGTGCTCTGTCATCCCAGACAGGATTAGCCTAGCTACACCTGTCCCCGTGGCTGTCCATCATTAATTGTAATTGCCCATTATTATTGCTCATGATTATTGCACTACTCTGAGTGGCCACTTCATGACCTTGCCTCCTCTTCACAGATGTGTCTGTGCACCACCTCAGGGACAGTTGCCAGAGAGCCCTCATGGGCTGAGACCCTCTTCTCAGGCAGTCAGGGTCTCACAAGTCCTGGAGAACACCAAGCATCCTGTGGCTGCACTGACTGGCTTTTGGCCTGCAGTCCAGTCAGGCTGGTATGAAGTGCAATGCAAACATACTCAGGTAAGTGAGTTCTCCTGGATAGCTTTTTTCAGCTGGGTCAGACCAAGACTTTTGTCAACAGGTTCTGATGCCACTGAATTTGCACGCAGTCTTGTGCGTAGGTGATAAAACATTATCTCAGTGGCAGAGAAGATGTGCTAAAGGATATGCACTTGTAGTCACATACTGCATGAGTTCCTTCAACTAGACTCCTTCTGTTCCCAACTCTGTTGAACCATTCCAGCTCTCTCATCAGTGATCTCTCCGTACCTGCATGACAAGCACCTACAGCAATCCCTTATTCATTACTTATCCATTTCTGCTATAGGAGTAAGCTGATTCTACCCACACGATTTCACTCTGGAATTTCTCTCTTGGACCAAGATATGATATCAGGGGTACTTACTACTCCTTCTGTGCAAAGCCCTCTGCCTTATCTCATCAGGTGATCAGAGATTCTCCTCATGAAATCAAGTCACTGTCACACGTGATGGAGCCCTGTTCTCCTGGGGGTGGCTGAACACCTGCCTGCCCATAGAAAGCAGTGAACAAATTCCTTGTTTTGCTTTGTTTTTGTGCCCAGCTTTTGCTTTCCCTATTAAATCATCTTTATCTCAACCCATGAGTTCTCTACTTTTTACTTTTCCACTTCTCGACCCAATCCCACTGCTGGGCGAGTGAGTGAGCAGCTGCCTGGGGCTTTTCTGTAGGCTGGGGTTAAACCATGATCTTTCCCTAGCACTTTTTCTCTATTCTATTTTCCATATGTGTTTAGGTAATTATTTTAAGAATATAACCCAAAACTTAATCATGGCTGTAATTGTGGCAGATCTCCCAATACTGTGGCTCAAACCTAGATAAATAATCTTGATAAATGCCTTTGGTAACTTCATCATTATGTATTTTAATTTTGCCTGAAAAGAGCTCAGGGAATTCAAAAACAAAGACATTGAAAAAAAAAAAAGCACAACGCCTAATGGCATAACTGAGGAAGGAAATCCTCTCTGATTTCAGTGATCTTCGAGCATCTTCTGTATATTTGACATAAGTTATTATTTTAATTAATTATCTGAATTAAAAGCCAAATGCAAAGTTCAATTCTAAAACTGTGCAAAAATGTGAGACACTGCAGACATTACTGAGAATTAAAAAAAAAGACAAAACACAAAGTGAAGAGGGTTTTTTTTTCTAAAATGTATGCACGTAACAAACAAAAATTAATTCAATCATTGTAAGTGCAAGCTAATGTGCCTGAGAAAAAATAAACTCCAATACTAGTATTCAGTAGAAGGAAATAGCATATTTGTAGACCAATAAAGCAGAACATTGTTTAAGGAGACAGTGGTCAGCAAAACAGATATAATGTAATCTAATACATTGGAAAAAGAAGACCAGTTTGAGGCTAGATTTGCAAGTACAGAAAATTTCTTGGTCATGTTTCAAAATGGTTTATCTGTCATTTCTTGTCATTATCTGCTGAGGGTGACAGTCTTATTCCATATTGAGAAGAAATTGAAAATAAAATACTTGGTTAAATACTTAGTATATTTACGCCAGGAAGATACGTACATATAAAATAAAATGTTTATAATAAGTATTTCATGAAAGGTGTTATGAAATATGGACTAACATATAACTATGTGATTTCATATAAAATAATAGATTTACATACGCTATGAAAACTATGTATAGTGGAGCATCAAATAGTGTATATAATTACATTTTAATTCTATTTAATAATGCTCATGATTTAACTTCTCAATCTAGAAAAGTACTTGTTTAGTACATTGGTTGTACTGAAGGAATTTATCAGGTGAATTTTCTCAAAGTTCTCAAGAATTTTGCTGTGTCATATTGTGGTGGTGCATGCCCTTGCCCCCATCCAGGCTGCACTGTGATCTGAGACACACAGTGTAAATTTAAACAACCCATGCTTAGTGAAACACCAAGCAATTTGAGATACTATAAATGAGAAGGAAGGAGCCTTGTCAGAAAAAAAGTTATAGCTAAACATAATTCCTGGAGAAATTAGAATGATTAGGATATGGAAAACAAGACCATTACTGTGTAAATGATTGTTATTTTTTTTTTGCCTAGAGTTTGAGTGATTTGGAAGGGAAGTCCTGTGACCTGGAGGAAACTGAAATTTAGAAGGGGAAAAATGTTGCAAATCTCATTTCTTATAAGACTGTGAGAATATTTAGAAAAGAAAATGATTGCTAATCAATAGCTGTCATTTCAGAAAGTGAGATATGGGAAATAAATCGGATATATTTAAGATGTTAGATGTGACTATACTTACAGGAATCTAGCATATAATCTGAAAACTAGCATAGACTCCTAAACAAGTTTCTTAGAAAGATGAAATGAATTGCACAGTGGTGGAACACCACTTATAAAAATTACTGCAAAAGGAGTATAGAAAGCTAATTTATATTATAAACCCAAACTTCAATAAATCTGAGGTAGATTATTCATATTCTAAGAATATTGCCATAATGTGCAGCATTTACTCCAGAATACAGTAATTTTGTGTTTAAATAAAAGTTTTAAGATCTATCAATCCCTTTAGAAGCAAACAATAAGCTAAAGAGAAAAATGCAGAAATATTTTTTTACTAGACGGGGGTAGAAAAGTGTGCAATAAAAAGAATCACTTAACTTTAATAAGGGACCTACCATACACTGAAAATATGTATTTTCACAAAAGTAGATGTGGTTTTTTTGCTAAAAAAAACTGGTACTTTCAAGTTATATAGTATAACTCAGTGCATTAAATTTAGTACTAACAGGTTTTTAAGTCTGTTTGTTTTAATTATCAATGAGATATAAGGATGGGGATGATAGGGGAGGCAAAGGAAAAAGAAGCTGTTCTGGCAAGGAAGTCATTGCCAGAAGAGCTTCTAAAGCCAGTTCAGAAAAACAAACAAAATTCTTCCATGACTAAACATACAACAATATGTAAGCTGTTGAATGACCTGGAAAGAGTCCTTAATTACTTGCTAAACTTATCAGACTGAGAAATACAGAACAGTCAGACGTGTCTTGTAGGAAAATACCAGACAATATATAAAGGCAATACATAATTAGTTACCTGTAGAATGATGCTGAGTGCTGACCGTGCTGGCTCTGATCCTGAAAAGCATTTAAGCATGTAATTGATTTTAATCACGCAGGTCTCCTCTCTTGTTTAACATGACATGGCTTAAGGTTCAAATTCATGTCTTTCAATACTTTATGGAATCAAGGTCATAACCTCTCCCAGCAAGTGATGGTAAAGACATCACATGCCTTTTTTTACATTAAAACAAGGAGGTTTGTCAATGAACACAAAGTTATTATTATGAGACTTTCATTAAATGCAATTGTTTTCAGATCACCTTCAAAGGGCTTTAGGGAAGTGTCAAACCAATATTTGGGATGAAATTGCATGGCAACTGAAGGCTCTCAGGTTGTCAAATCATGTTATATCTGGTAAGTCCTTTTGAAAGAAAAAAGGTTTTTATTGAAGACTTGGGGAATAGTCTGAAAAATCTTATCTTCCCTTTTTGTGAATACTTTCATAAATGCCAGCTGAAATGAGTACGTATTTGAAATTGCATTTCTTAACCCAGGCAAGAATTTTAATTTTCTCCCCATGGACATATATGATATACATCCTCAAGCATCTCGTAGTCTGTCATGAGTCCAGTCCTACCTGTAAGAGTCATAGTTACAAAAAGGTGGCTTCAGTTTCATACCTACCTACAAACGTTGCAGATTTTCTTTTCTCTTTTTTAAATAACTTTTTTTTTGTATCTTGTTTTCAATCCAGCATGTGAAATGTTATATCAGATACTTTTAGCTAAAAAAGTAAGAGATCATATATACTTAGAAGTCTGTAAGATTTTAGTACCTTATAAACAACATACTTAGCAAAAGAGAAAGGCAAAAATGTTGAAAATGCCAGAAAATGCTATTGTTTTCTTTTTTTAATGGTAGAAACATTGAAATAACAAAAAAGAAACCTAAAAAACCCAACCCAACCCAACCCAACCCAACCCAAACAAAAAACCCCCCAAAAAACCCCAAAAAACCAAACCAAAAACTTGCCTGAGATTGACAGCTGCCTTTCTACACTTTGAACAGTGGTTCATGAAGAAGATTGCTACATTTCTTTGAAGAATGCTTAGTCATATTTAAATGACAAAGCAGACTTACTTCAACGAAAAAGTCTATTAACAGATATGTGGTCAATAACAAAAACCCTGAGGTTGAGTAATGCAACTTGTTTCAGAACATTCTAAGGCATTTCTGTATTGCAGTTCCTATTCATTCCATTAGGTTAGATAATTTGAAAATCATATGCAATTTTATGGGATACATATGATTCCTCTAAATCATATATTGCAACAGAACTGGCAAATAGATGTTGCAAGGGAGAAAAATTTCAAACCATTTATCAAGCAGACTTGCTCTAATCTGCTGTCTTTACAGACATTTGAATCAGATAACTCTCTCAGATTGTTATGAATGTTGTGGACATCAAAGGAAAGTGGACATAATTGATCAACTGTTTCAGCCTGACCCTCACTTTCAGATGCTCTGAGTGAGAAATCAGAAGTTTTTTTAAAATTGCATCAGTCAGTCTTTCTCCCTCATTTTTGATTACTAAAATCACTCCTTTCTTGTTCTGTGAGGTAGCCAAGCAAAAGTAAGAGGTCATTTATTTATGTATTTCTTCATACCTGAAGAAATGAGGAAACTTTAAATACTAACAATGCCTTTTCCTCCATCTTCTAGTGGACTTAAATCAATGTCTCTGAAAACCTGACAGAATTCCAATAATTTTGGAGACAGTTTGGTCCTTATTACCAAGTAACAAAATGTGCCTCTGACTTTAGTTTTCACTTCTCATTGAGTTCAGTTAAATATGTCCATCTCTTTAAAATTTGACCAGTTTTCTCAAAAAAATTCCGCTCAAATCCCATCTCTAAACAATACTTTCTACAGATCACTTGTTCTTGTAAATAATAGCTCAAGTGGATGTCCTGGACCCATTAGGCCCTCAAAAGGGGCACTGCAGAGCAGCTTTTAACTCCATACAGCAACACCGATGTGTATAGAGGCTTCTGGGCAAAAAGTAAAATTTGATATGATGAGCATAATGGATGTCAATAGGTATCACATGTTGAGATGTGATCACGCAGATCCTACTCTCAGCAGCAGCTTCCAGTTATACTCAGTTATATGTAATGTTGAACTTCCATCCCAAGCCAAAAGTTCAGAGTCCCTGTAAGCCGACAACCAAGACCATGGATAGCAAGAAGAAGCGCTGCTGCTCAACTACTGCCAACAGGAGTCCTAAGGCAGCCGCTCGGGAAGATCAGGCAGAAAACATTTTTTGCATACAAAATGCCATTATTTTAAAAAATGAAATAATAATACTAAAAAAAAGGCCCTATTTTCCTCCGTTCCTTTGGCTAGTTCACCAACCTGCCACCAGTTCAAGGAGTAGGAAATCATGGGTCAGAAATAACAACAGGGAGTAGTATAAATTATCTTCTAACAAGTCATTTGGCTTTTGATACTATGGTGTTAGTTATGTTAGCCCTTATATAGAGCAACACTAATGGCACTACTGAGAACCCATATTAATGTCAGTTCAAGTATCCAAAAATGATCTCCAAACCTTACTCTCTGAAGAAAATAACTACTCTTTAATGAGAATGGTAGCTTACAAACAGAAAATGATGTCTCTGTTATTGAAGAGTTTAGATCCAAGAAAAAATTGGTCTTTTTTTTTAGAAGGCAAATAATACCAACCAGGTCAATGAAGAAATTTTGGTAACCTTTAATTTAAGAACCCAAGGATTTCATCTCTTTTTTATTCATGTTACATAGATTGCTGATCAAGTGAAATGTGGTTCTCTTGTCCTGAAAACAATTTTTCTTTAGGAAAACAGTCTATTGGAAAATATCAATAATTTTTGTATACACCTGTTCAAAAAGGATATGACAAGACAATTCATGCTTTAAATTTTTTATCTTTATCTCCCCATTTATATAGAATCATTGTTCCTTTTTTTTTTTTTTTGGACAGAGGCTTTTTTTTTGGAAGTGTCTTTATCTAACAAAAAGATAAAAATTGGGTAACCATATTACTTAGCAATTTTAAAGTAGTTTTAAAAGACACTAGGTGTGACCACAAGTGTTCAAGAATTATCCTGTGGCAAGGATAAACATAGTATGTTAATAATT
Source organism: Atrichornis clamosus (assembly GCA_013400975.1). NCBI lineage: Eukaryota > Metazoa > Chordata > Aves > Passeriformes > Menuridae > Atrichornis > Atrichornis clamosus. Next base: position 9,346 of record WBMZ01009916.1, read on the forward strand.
GTGCACTAAGTAATGGAGGCAGAAATGAACTCTTAGTGTATCTTATATTTTCTGTCAGAATTGAGGGCTCCTTTCATGTGGCCTGTGTGGGTTTTTTTAAGCCCATCTGAGATATTTAGATGTCCCAGTATCCCTGTGACTATCATATGTCCATTAATCAGCTTCTTAAATTTTGTCTTTGCATTGCTGTTTGATCTTTGGGCTTCCTCCCAGCTAACAGCTGTTTGGGGAGCCTTCCCCTTAAATACTGAGGACAGAAACCAAAATTTTCTCAAAGGAGTCCTCCTTTATCTATTTTCCTTAGGCCTTCTGCTAACACAGATTAAAAGCAGTAATCTAATTTACGGGTTTTCTACAGGCTTACAGGGAGGAAGACTATAATTGGATATTAATGTTTTCCTCATATGCAAATACACTGAAATGAGAAGATTGGTTTTCTTTCTTTAGTCCTTTTTTTTTTTTTTTTATTTCCAATGTAGTTGGTAGGAGGAAAGCTATTTGATACTATAATTTTGTATGATTCAGAGCTATGACTCACCTGGAACTGAACTCTTTAAAAAGCTTCTTACTCATAAGACTGTTGTTGTTTATATCTAGTGAAATTTGAGGTACATGTAAGAAAGAAAAGCTTTAGGGTGAACCCAAGGGATTTTTTAATTTTACTTATATCTTTATCTTTGTTTCAGAAATAACAAAACATAGTACTTATTTTAGCACTTATGCTACCATTTTCCATAACAGCTCTTGCTATGGCAGGATGCTAAAATAGTTAATGATGAAGAAACAGAAAGCAAACAATATATTAAGACATAAAAACCCATAAAATGTTGCAATTAGAAAAAGACCAGGCAATAAAACCTGATTTTGTCACGTCTTTCTGTAAATGTATGTGCAGTTTACTTTTCCTTCCTCAGGAAAAGCTAGTAACTAATCTTAATTACATTCTTTAAAAAGACTCTTAAGTAAAAGCAGAGTGTATTAAATGAAGCATTCTTTCATGGGAACAAAGAAGGATTATCCACAGTTCATCAAAATGTTCTCCTCTCTACCATATTATGTTGCAATGATTAAAATAAATTTCAGTATGTGCTTGATAGAACCTTGGAGGTCATGTTAAGGGCAATACTACAAAAAGAATTCTGATAGCCAGATTAAGAGGAAGTATAATCTCATAGATCAGAACTGGAAGACTGCTTCAATATACCTTTATTCATCTGTGTAAGACTGGGTTCAAAACCAAAATCACCTTCACATCCTTTTCAATTTTTTTGTTTTCTTTGACACAAAAGCTATCTGCATCAAAAATTTCAGCAATGAATGAGCAAGCAGCAGGCAGTAAACTTTTACGATTCTCCATATTTTTAATTACATTATACCGACTTGTTAGATGGCCTTTTGCATTACTGTTGTCTGTTCTGTGTGCTACATGGATGTGAACTACTTGCATATTGCAGGTTTCTAATAAATTCTCATTCATCTTAACTATGCAGGCCATGGGCTAGCAAAAACTACACTTCACTTCTTAAAACTGAATTAATGAGAAGCTTATCAAATTCTTCCATAGTTTGAGTGTAGTGGGGGCTGGGATTCCTATTTCACTGCAGTTACACACCACAGGAGGGAGAAGCAGGCCTCTGTGGTTGAACTCCATTTAGGAGAGCTCATTTCCTATACCCTGGCCCTGCTGACTTTGGGACAAAAAAATGGGGATAGAATGGGGGAAGACAGAAAGGTGTTGGTGCAGATAATAGGACATGAGGAAGAAACCGGGGTGACAGAGGCTCTGAATGGAGGTTTCTTTCTTCTTTCCTTCCTACAGTTCACTCCATCCAGTTTCCCTGTCCTCAACTGCCCCAGGGCATGGAAGCAGTTATAATTTCGGGGAACTGCCCAAGTAATGCTACATCCGTGAAATTGCTGCCATTTATTTGCCTGTGCCTTGAAGGCAGCTCTGGCTGACAGGCAATACTGGGCTTTGAGCATTATGGTCGGTACAGAAGTTACTGCAAAATCTAAAAACACTACTGGAGGCAAAATACAAATGAGTATTTTAATAAAAGACTGTTTGCTCATCTGGCTGTAGAACTTCACTCTTACATTTTTCTGTCCAGTTAGGATAAACTGTCCTACAGAATCTATGCACTCTGCCTTCATACAGACTCCAGAGTTTTTCCCTTTGAAATATCTACAAATTAATCCAGAAGCTGTTTATTTTGTGTTCTGAGAGGTAGTATATACTTTTCAACATGTTGCATTACTAATTTTATCAGCAACAAATATCTGATAAAAAGCTCTTCCTACTTCTTTGTCCACAACAGTATATATTAAAGATAATTTTGGAAGTCCTATTTTACAGTAAACATCTAGAAGCTTTTATTAATACAGAAGTTCAGTTAATGTGATTTATTTTAAATCACCTCACTAACACTTGACGCCTTCAACTACAAATCTTCAAGGAATTAACATTTTTTCGGTGAGTTATCCTCATCACATCTCTTAAGAGGCTATCAAAACTGACAAACATGAATGAAGTGTGTCTGTGTGTTACTAAGCAATGTAGCCAGAATTCTGGAAAGAAACTTTATGTAACATTAATTAAAGCTCCAAAATTCATCTGCAAACTATGCCGACAAACTTTTAATTTGATATGACTGAAGGTAGTTGGGGGTCTAGTCTGAAATAGCATATATTAATTTTGTTACATTTTCAGAATTCTCTGGAGTTGAAAAAATTTTTGAGAGTTAGGATTTTTAATTTATTTTTGGCTTATTCAAAACAGTTATGAATGGTTGGTAAAACTGAAATTTTACCAGAGAGCTGGCAGTTCTTTAAAGACAATTTTCCTGGAGTGTAAATTTCTTGAATCCCATGTGGCAAAAAATCAGGCCTTATTTTTTATCCTGTGAGACACTTCCCATTACCTGTTTCCTTGAAAACTGGAGATTTCAGGCTAGTTATCACATATTATTCATAATTAATTAATCTTAATAACATGACATTATATTTATTAAAGCACTGTCAACTCCATATAAAGGAAAATTCTAAATAGTGCTTATGCAGAAAAACCCAGTCTATTTCTCAGGTGGAAAAGAGACTATTTTCTGAAAATTTAACAGAATATTGTTGTTTATCTTGTATGCAAATTAGCCCAATGTGCTTGAAAATTGAAACCTATTTTTCTATAGAATAAGTGAAACTCACTCCATTACTTAACTCTAAAATTCCAAAAATATAAGCAACTTCACAGCAGGAGTTGAATCCAACATTATTAATAGGATGCATAACATTTCATTTCTAAAATTTTTAATTCCGTTTTGTTTTGATTTGTTACTAACTTAAGTCTGTAAATTCTATCTGAGAAGTAAATACTCACTAGCATAAAAAAACAACAGTATTTCATGTCTTGGTTTAATATTAAAATTATCTTCTTGAATTAATATTTTATTACATTAACACTGTGCATCTTCTAAATATTAAAGTATGGAGAGCTGAACAAATCTAAATAGGTTGTGCTATAATTTAACAGGCAAAATGGATGAAAAAAATCAGAAAAAGAACTTAAATGTTTTATGTTTGCCTTATAAATATTTCTTTAGCTATCTCTGAGCCCCTACTTACATTCCCTTCTCTATTATGCCACTCTTCAAGGTTGCCAGAACATTCACTCCACTTATTCAATCAACATTCTTCTCCCAGATACCAATAGCAAGAAGGTTTTTTACCTAATCATGGCCCTTTTTCAATATTTTATTTTAAAATAATGCCAGGTATTCAAGCATATTGTCACAATTAATAAAGTACAGCATTTATTAATTATCATGGGATTTACCTTCCTGATAGCAACCACTGCAATCTGCTGTTGCCTGCTCCTCACAGATACATTCAAAAGCTGGTTTTCCAAAATCAGTTACAATACAGAGAGCTGTAAGCTAGAGCAGAGAAGGGATGCAGCAGCATCCTGTGGTGAACACAAGCTGGATGTAGAAAGACCTTCATGTTCCCAACTCTGGCTGTTTCAGCTGAGAGAGAGAGAGGCTGCAGGTCAGGTCAGCCCAGTCAGAAGAATAAGCCCCACAAACAGCTTTAATGACTCAAAAAGAGAAATGAGATTACTCTGGAACCAAAATGTCTTTAGGTCTGATGTTGGACATTTACTTTTTCTGTGGTACAATTTAATGATGCTTGATGAAGATGACAAACCAATGAGATGGGTTTGCATGTAAGGTAGCATTAATAATCCTGTGTATTCCCCTTCCTGCTTTCTACAGTAAATTAAAATAATCATGGAGCTCTGGAAACAAGAGCCATAGGGACATTAGCAGAGGAAATAAGAGGAATGTAATTCTAAGGCTCTATAATTAGAAAAATTACTCAGCAATAGCAACTTCTTGCTTTGACTTTCTGGTCTTAAGACAATGAAACTGAATAACAGAAGGACAAAATGCTGCTGTTTCTCAAATTTCTGTTTTCTTTCAAGCTTAATTGTAGTCACTAAAAAAGTCAATCTCCCTCAAGATACAGTGCAACAGTCCACTTATCCCCATGCTCTGCAGAATCCCATCCTTTAACCACACAGAGGATATACTTGACTCTGAAGGTACTACACTAGATTGGCATAACATATTTAATCAGCAAATATAAAGACCTTAATCAAAACAACCTAAGTTGTTAAGAGCAAACTTGTCACAGTGATGAGCCCAAAAAGCTGTTAGCGTGTTGTTTCCATCTGGATTCATGAGATTACTGTTACCTGAAAGAGTCAGACTGGGCAATTCATAATATTTGTGTGACAGAGATCATAGTTCTAGGTCTCAGTCTGTCTTGTGCACGGTGTCAGAACACCTTTCTAAAAAAGATGGCCAAAGTCCCAGATATCAGTGGGAACAGACTTCTGTTCAAAATAATATATTAGAAATAAAATGCATGTAAAATGTTCTCAGGTAAAATGGAGACAAATAATATTCATATATAGATTAAATTCAAATTGTGATCTTTGCATAAAGAGTTTTTCTGCATTCCAGCAAAAATATTGTCATAAACATTTTATAAACGAGCAGAGAATTTCATGACACTCTTATTGCCAACTTGTTATATCTACAAGGCCTATCTCACCTAACAAGGATGCATAACAATATTAAAGAATCATGAAAATTCCCTGTAATATTAGCATATATGCAAGCATTTTAAAACAAGACTTGACAAGTGTCAAAGACCATTATTATTAGACAGAGATTCACAATTGAGTCTTGTTAAAATATGCAAAATCTTACAACCTTAGGCAAATGTTATCAACACACAACTTTTAAAATATACAAACTATTGAATTGCATGGTTTACTGTGGCATAATTTAAAAATATATTGTCCATGGTTATTCCTCATAAGAATGTGTGCTAGATTTTAAGGGGATTTTGATAACTAAACTGATTTCAAAATAGCATTTTGTAAAGGAGGCTCATCTATCAGAAGTCCATCAGATTTTTCCCTTAAATAAGAAAGCTTTAGGGAATGCTTCTGCAAGGCTTAAGCGAATAAAATACAAAGTTTCATGAGATGACCCGTTCTAAGAACTAAGTAATAATGCAAAGGTCATATTTAAGATTGAAAAACATATAGTTTAACTCCCTGCTATTTTCAGTGCATAAGCTTTAAAGAAAAAGCCCTTGTCTTTAGAATTTATTAATTTTAAAATTATGATCTGCCATTCAAAGCTGACAACATGCAAGGCGTAGCTATATGATATGCAACAGTTAAAAGTAACATGAAAATGAAGGAGCCATAAACAATATTAAAAACTCTATTCAAACAGGCAAAGGCATATGTCTATTAAAGTAGGGTAAATAATCCTGTTCCTGTTAAATTCTGAGTGATTCATAGTTACTAAGATACTCAATATCTCAATTATATTTTTAGTCTAAAATGGCAACAATACAAAATCTGGATGGGCAAAAAAAATGACATAAAAATTAGTTCATTGTAAAATATATTTCTCAATTACCCGTATAAATCACATATGTTAATTTTTCAGGAGCACTAAATTAATTTTGAAAGTCATACCTGCTTCCAATGAATGCTGTACACACATTGTCTTTTGAGAGCTACCACCCAAATACTGCATATCAACAAGTGAGAACATTTTGAGCACTTAGAAAGTAAAGTAATAAATCTCTACGCCATTTAGTATGTGAGATGAAACAAGATTGCAACCTACGGTGATGTTGAAAAAAATCCATAAACTGTCTATAATTCAGCAATAGGACAGCAGGAATAGCTAAAGCAGGATTTTCAAAAGAAAACAATTCAATATTTTCCTATTTAAGACAGAGGAGGCATATGAATGATAGAAAGAAAAGGAAGAAGTTAATCTTCAGAAAAAATGCATGTGTGACAGATGGGAACATTTAAAATGTGAGAGAACTTGTGAGGCAGAAAGCAAATTCATCTCCCATGTTGAAGGAATGTTGCAAAAGGGAAAAAAAGTTATTTGAAGCTCTTATACTTTTAAAGCTTCTGTAGGAAAAGTAAGAAAGTTTAAAAAAATGTGATGACTATATTTCAAGTTCTTAAGCATATGTTGGGTGAACTTTTCCACCTTAAAATAATGTTCTAAAAATCAGAAAACTACTCAATATGTAACTCCTACAAACACAGCCCACCAAAACACCCACGTTTTGTTTTCCCATCAGACACAGTGCTTACAGCTCCTGTTCTGATGGAAAGAAACAGGGATTCATACTATTTCTAATGACGGAAACATCGGGTAATGGTGTTTTAATAGTCAAGATGGTTTGATGTGAGGGTTTTTAAGTACTTTAGAAGAGTCTTTTTTTTCCCCATTCTCTTATTGCCTATAGCAATTTGTAGCAATTCTTGGAGAAAAATAGAACCATAAAGCAATTAGAGTATCAAGCATAATACAATTTTAATTGCTAGAGAACTGTGACAAAAACAAAGAAAGTAAAATCTAATTTTAAAAAGCTCTCAAATTAATTATATATGTTTTGACTTTAATATTATGTATTCAAAAGATGTCCATCAATGTGGTGGGGTTTTTATTATGCTCTATTATAGAATCACAGAATGGTTTGGGTTAGAACGGACCGTAAAGATCATCTAGTCCCAACCCTCTGCCATGGGCGGGGACACCTTCCACTAGACCAGGCTGCTCAAAGCCCCATCCAGCCTGGTCTCTATGTCAGTGATCAAGACAGAGAATACAGAAAGCAATGTGGTGGTTGATCTCTCAGTCACAGGATGGAGCACCGAAAGCAAAAGGCCCCAAACTATGGACATGAGTAGAGTTACACAGAATTGCAACAGTGATGATCAAAATTATTCCTCAGATACATTACCAAAGTACAGAAAGCTCTAATGAAACAGACAGCTTTGTTCACGTGGTGTAAATAAAGTCATAAGATGGTGATAAGCTAGGTATATATCCTTAACAGAGAGCTGTGATACCCAAGACTAGCTGTGCTATACTTCTAGTACATAAACAAGATCACTCAGTGTTGCCTACTTTTCAAACATACTCCCTCTGTTGTCGAGGGTGCTGATCTTTCATAGCTGAGAAATGTGAAGCTACTGTACCTTCAGAAACAGCAAAAGCACTAACTTATGAAAGGTTTTCAATAGCAAAATCTGCAACTGAGCATAAAGTTAGTGCTGTTACTTAAGTGAAGTTGTGCTCAACAAAGTGAAGTGGGATGCTGCTTTATTGGCACAGTATTTACACTAACATCAGTGTAATGTATGAATATTTTATTGTGGACAACTATCAGCATTCTCCATGCTAATTGCACCATTATTGCTGCAATGAAAAACATCATCAACTTAAAGAAAACAGGGCAAAGAAAAGAGTGAAGGACAGAAAAAAGTAGATTAATGTCATTAATGTCAGTGTTTAGCAGAGCAGGGTGTTTAATGATCGGTGAAGGAGCACCACAACAATGGGGAAAACAAGTGATGGATAGTTGTGCATGACTGTAGAAGAAAATCAGAAATGATAAATTAATGGGCATGGCTGCTAAGGATTTAGCACCCTAGCAAGGATATTTGTAAATCCCTGTAGATCATAGAGTTTTCTAATGGCTCATCATTCTCTCAAAGAATTTTAAGACACTTGTGTCCTAAATAACTCTCTGCCTAAAGAATAGTAGGATAGGAGAAATTAAGTTCTCATAGAGCTCATGACAGATGCTGAAAGGAAAGAAGAAGGAGGTAAGAAGAAGCAGAAGAAATGAAGAGATTTTTCCAGGACTGGGAGAATGAGAGAGCTTAGGAAAGAGTGAGGGAAAACATGGACAATTTCTAATAGGGGGAAGACCTAGAGAAATTTTTGATAGGCTGATCCACTATCCCAAATTCAAAAGGCAAAGAGACAAAAAAGAAATTAGAGTAAAAGTTGGACTGAGGATTCTAGAGAATGTTGAATAGAGTCAGAAAACATAGGGGGAAATATGTCTGCTAGCAGTCTTGCATAGCAGACTATAAAAGAATAGAGGGGGAGAGGAGTTAAAGATAAAGCTCTAGTCATAAAAACAAACATGAGAATTCAAAGGATCCTGTGAATAAAGTATGGGGAGGAAGCACATAAGGAGTAATTGGAAAAGTAATAGACCAGCAGTCAAAATGTGCACTGAGCCTGCCTAGCAGGAGCAGCAGACTGCTGTCTTGCCAGTGTGACTGGTTAACGACCTCTCTGTACAGCTGCCCCAGCTCTCAGTGAGAGAGTCTACTGATCACAGATTTTATAACTGGAAGTGCTAGACTTATAGCTACACTTGGCAGCTGGGGAGGAATCTACTGCCCTGGAAATCATGGGTCAGGGATTTGGAACTGAAAATGAAGGACATGATCAAATTCCAATGGATTTTCAGAAATAGATTTCAAAGTGTAATTCCTCAAAATTAACAGTGTGAAAAGCAATTAATCTTATTTTCTTCATTATGTCTCCCATTCTTCATTATATACAATGAAGTAGCAATTTATTTTTCAAGTCAAAATATACTCTGAATTTTACAGTGCAGAATGAACTTGATTCAGAGCTCAAGAAGAAGAAAATTCTGGAGATATTATTTCAGCTTTTTACTTTCATAGTCACCATTATGTTGAAACTTAAATAAAAACACTGCTTTTTTGTCCCTTTTTGTGCTACATTTGCATGTCTTGCTTCCACACAGTGCATCACAGCACTAAAAATGTATGTTTTTAAAGTTCTAAGAATCTTTTTATTATTTTATTGTGAGCTGTGCAGTAATCTTGGGATCTGAGCTACTTGCCTGATATCAATTACCACTCTGACTTCATTTCTCAACCCACATATAAGTCTTACCTAGAATTTCTCCCTTGAAAGACTCAAGTTGAGTTATAGAAGAGTAACTGCCATAAGTAAAAAAATCTCAGCATTAAACACAAAGTTAAGAATGAAAAAGAAATACCCAGAAATTTTCTCCCATGTACTTTTCTTTGAATTGTTGGAAAGGAGGGCAAGGTTGTCCCCATGTAGCAAAAAATTATCCTCAAACATTATAAAAGCTTTTTGCAGTTAATTATCTATGAATTCTTCAATGGAAGTCTTTTCCGCATTAAAATACTTATTTGCTAAAATTTAAACACAAAGTAAATTTATTATAGCCTTGGTCTAAAAATAAAATAATCAAACACTCGTTAGATAAGACACAGGAACCTTATCTTAAAATATATTATAAAATAAAATCCTTTCCCTCTGAATTTCATTTTATTTGTTTTATTTCATTTGTTATTTTATTATAATTCATTATTTATTTTTTTTAAGTTCATGTATTTTTTCCAAAATTTTCATATTTTATTTTGGACCCTCATAAATGAAAAATTTGAAGCTGAAATCCACTTACTTTCTGAAACAGCTTTAGTATTTTAATTTGTATTTATAAACAGGTGAAGTGCATTAGATAAGCTAGTGGGCTTTGTTTTATTTCCACAGATAATATTAAATATCTTCAGCCAATACATTGGTGTATTTACCAAAATTCTCACTTTGTTATGCAGTATAAATAAACTTAAATAAGTAACAATTTAGTAATAAATATTAGCTTTCTAGGATGCTTCCACATATTGATAACTAATTGTTTCTAGACTGGTCAGTATGATTAGAAAAAAGATTAGGAAACTAATTTGAAAACATCTTATCAGGGGTGTTTGAGCCATAAGCTACTTACTTTAAACTAAATTTGACCCTCATTAAACTGGAGTGATATTTAAGACAAATAGGAAACCCTGAATGAACAGTATTTTGACGAAGGCAACATTTCTAAGAGCTACTTAGTTTCCTTAATTTCTGCATTTTCCTTTGGGTTGAGTATAGCCAGGAAATTGTCTCTAAGCTCACAGTGGACTCAGTTTTTATTGTGGCAGTTGTTGTGCTTCCATTTGATTTCTCCAGTAGAAAGTTAAAAGATACTTCCACAATCATCCTGGGAAATACAAAGTGTTATAAATTTCTATTGCTTTCCTTAGTAATTGAGAGCAGATATCTCGCTGGATCCTGCTGTCTAAACACAATGCTTCTGATGCCTGCTTTTAACAATTTTGTACAAAATGTTAATGGCTGACTATTTACTAACTAGATTCTTGATTCATTTAAGGAGCAATGAAACAAGAAAAAATCAATCACCAATTTTTCCATTTTCTTCCTCGGTACAACCCTAGTAGAAACTGTGAGACTGAAATGCTAAAGGGTTAGTGAACAATTGTCCATTGGCAAAAGCAGCAGGTGCTTTGCTGAGGCCAGGTTTGCACCTCCCAGCTGAAGTGGGGGAAGAGAAGAGGTTTGGATGTGTGGTGGTGAAACCTCTGATGTGCATAAAAACAGCCCAGGTGCAGAGGGGGTGACCACCCAGCACAAGATGACCAGAAAAAAAACCCATTTGTTTAGTAACAAGATGGGGTTTTAAGCCAGATAAGGCAACAGGCAGATAAGGAGCAGATCCTGCTAGGTGTGATAGTGCTTTGTATCATGCCAATGTCCTCCCTTACACAGCTGGCCCACATGAAAAATCGCCCACGCCCACATGCTAAGGAAGGTATTGGGACATCCACATTCTCACACAGGCCTGAGGGTATTCACGTCCCTTCTGATGGGGCACAACTGGCTCAACTACGCTGGTGTGAGAGGCAGTTGTCATGTATTAGAAGGGGTCATAAGCCATCAAAGAATCCCAAAGTGCACCCAGACTAATTTCTGGGGCCTTCCGCTAGTGGACTGCATGTGATCCAAAAGTGTTACATCAGACAGTGTAGAACTCCCTCTCCAGGGGAGGTACCTGAACACATATTAACCCACTGAACTTTAGGTGTCATGGGCTTCCCCCACTGCTAAGGGATAAAGAGAGTGACCATCATGTTGGACATATAGCTGCATTTCTAAAGATAATAACCAAAATGGCTACATGCCTTCTTTCCATTGCAACCAAATTGTTCCAAAATAAACCTGCTACAGATAGATAGATAGATAGATAGATAGGTAGAGAGACAGATATTTGTGTGTTATATATATGTATGTATATATATATATATATATGTATAAGTAAACACCGTTCATTCAGTGTCGTTTCATTCTAATCTACCCCAAGGGACCTGTTAACAAGAATCTCAGCTACCCTTCCCTTCAGGGGCAATTCGTAACAGAAGGCCCAGCCAGAACCGGTTTTTTCTATTTAAGATTCTTCCATGCCCATATTTTTTTTCTCCAACATAAACTGGACGTTGTCTGGATGTGGTTGTTACTATATTCATAGTTTGGATAAACTCTTCGCAGTTTCAAGCGCACATTCATAAAGGAAATTGAGGCTCTTATATTATTAACCTGGCAGTGATTTCAATTTTCTGTTCCTCAGTAAAACTCATTTTCTTTAATGGGGTCACTTAGTTAGCCAATAGGAAATGTTGATAGAGGCATGAATTCTGTACATTTTAACTGTGGCTGTTGCCCTCTAGGCACATGCCTGACCTTCAAAAGTGTAGCATAGAAAAATTCAAGAATTTGGTAAACTGTGAAGAAAAACAATTGACATTAGATTTCAGTACAAAATATTTGGGGACTTTTTAAAGGCAAAACCAGTACTGTAGATCTTACAATTAAAAAGAGTTTAGAGTGAGAAATATTTAAAGAAAATTAACAGGCTACAATAGGCTACTTAGATGGGAAGGAAATAGATGCTCTCCAAAGTGATACTTATGTGATATAAATCACTGCTATATGGCCTATGTGTTCCACTCCTTTTGTGTGCAGTTCTACAGTAAAAATTACTTTAATAGTAAGAGTCACAAAATGTATGCAATTGGCTGTGGTTTTTCTGCCTTCCTTATATTAAAGCAATTAAAACATAATGGTAAAATTTCTATAATACTCCTACACAAAAGCAATTTGAACAATTATTGCAAGATAGCTTTCAAAGAAACCATTGTAGCAGAAGTTCATTTTGAATGAATTACAGAGCAGTAGTGGTAGTACACATTGACTATAAATTAGTCTTTTTTTTCTGATTTAATAGGAAAAGAGGAAAGAAGTGATACCACAAAACCCCCTTGGATACCTTGCAGAGCCCACAGCCCACAGGCATTAGGGGGAAGGCCAAAAAATTCAACAAAGTGCATTTATACATATAATTTAACCATATTTCACCTCTGAATTTGGGGTTCTGTCTTTCTAGTTTCACAGTGAGCAACATCACATAACCGAGGAAGGAAAAAGACAGTGGTACAGATCTCTCAAAACACACTTTAACCCAAAATAAATAGTAATAGCTAAAAATACCACATCATATCCAAAGGAACTGTTGCAAAAATGCCCTGCTTAGCTGTCTAGCACTTAAGCCCAAACTGAGTGAATCTGTTCTATTTCAAAGAGCTGTAATCACTATTTAGCTCTGAATAAATTCTAATATTTGCTGGCATTGTGGTGTCTTTGGTTGTAGAGTAGCTTTTAAGGAGCAATGAAAATCTTTAATTTAGACCAATTATTTTGTTCTGTATCCACACAGCAACACTGCTGGTGTGAACTTTCAGGATAAAAGAAGAGAAGAGAAGGCAAAATAAAGAAGTGAGGTAGATTGTCTTCTATTGAAACCACAGCCCACGATTTTTTTTTACGTCGCACTTTAACCTCATTTAAGAAATCTTTATTCTGTTAAACCACAGTGGGTTTTTTTCTCAATCAGCTTACTACAACTGAGTAATATAATAAATTTCACAACATAAAGTCCACTTAACTTGAAAGTAAGGAATTTTTGATTAATCTTCACTGCTGTGATACCTGATTAGTTAGTTTTGAAGGCCAAAGAGGCTCTTTTTAGTGCATTTTATTTTTCTCTAATGGTAGGTTTTGTCATGTGACATGAAACATATGTAGAATACATCAGGGTTAATTTGCATTTAAATCCCTTGAAGAGATTCTCATAAAATTTTATAATTTTTTTTCTGTGTTAGGAATTGTTTGTAAACATAAAAAGGCATTTCTTTACCCACAGGAAAAAATTGTGTTCCTTTTCCTTCCACCCTGCAATTAAAACAGGTTATTACCAAATCAATACCCATTTCACAAAATGCATCCCCCCACTGTCTCTTTTGTCCTCCTCATCTAACAAGTCTAACCCGTATATTTATTCTGTTGGTGCTGCTGCAGTAAAAAAACAAAAGTCTAAACCAAACTAAAGCTCAAGCACAATCTCTTAAGCACAGCTGCAGGTTGAAAACGAACAGAGCATATGCCAATTTGGCTCAAATACCACAGTGTGACAAGAGCTTTGCAGTCTTTACAGGGATGTTAGGATGAAATACCTACATATAGGACTTTATTGTTTTAGCAGTAATATAGAATTATGAGCAAGAATTTGAACTCATAATCAAACTCAGTATGAAGTCTAAGTACCCATTTTGTTACTTCCATCGGGTTTTTTATTAGTATTTACAGGAAGTCTCCTATTTTTCCATCTCATGTTTATTTCCTTTGCTTGAAATTAATCATATTATTGCAAAAGGTAAAGAAAGTCAGGCAACTCTTTGATAAAAATGACAATAATTGCTCATGGTGAATACTTGTCCCTCTTTACTCTTCCTCCTTTTCTTTCTCTCTACAACTTCTCTTGTCCTGGAATATGGACTTTGAAAAGATTACTTGAAAGGCACTGGGAGAATGTACTCTGTTGAAGTACAGGTATCTCTAAGGAAATTCATGAAAGACGCATGAGAGGAGGACCTGCAATGGAAGAAAAATCATGCTAGCTGGGAAAGACAGAAATGAGATGGGTTAAAAATTAGGTAAATGCCAGTCTGAAAAGCAGAATGCAAACTTTCCGTTCATAGAGAGAAAAGGGAGAGCAAAATATAAGTCTAAGGTTTGGTTAGGCTATTGACACAGTAAATTGTTTTGTGGTAGCATTTATAATAGCTCAAAGTAAAAGGAGATAGAAAGGAAGAAGTGCAAACTGTCAAAGAGAAATATAGATAAGCTTTCCAGTAGAAACAGAGAGGAGTGGATAATCTCTAAATGCACTCTAAAAAAAAAAAAACCAAGAAAATCTGGGTATTTCCTTATTTTTTTTACCTACTGATTTCAGCTATTTCAGATTTCGCAATGTGTGGGCACAAAATGGTCAAAATCCTAGCTAATAAACATTGAAAATTCGGAGTACAAATACTGGTTAAGGATAAAATAAAGTGCATAGAAATTTCTAAAATACGAGAACAGACTGATTAACTAAGAGAAATGCAACAAAGCCCATATAGTCGTGGCATTGTATACACTCTTACTCAGCACTTGGGTTCTTTGTGATAATTTTGGTTTCAAAAACAGTTGCATTGATCAAATTAGGTAACAGATCCTCTAAGTCTTCAATGTACGTTTCCACACTGACGTAAGATATCCTTACTGTCATTTAAAATATTTCATTAGTCTGCACAATCAAATGCTCCTGTACAAACTACGGGTGAGCATTGATCTTTTTTCCTTACTTTAAGGGAAGCCATTTATTTACATTTTTAATGAGAAACTCTAAGCTTACAGAAGCCCAAACTACTCTTTGTTTGTTTACCAGTGCCATAAAAAAGGCTCATAGGTCTTTAATATGATGAAAGTTATTTCCTTCAGTGTGATTAAATTGGTGCTTGTTTTGCTTAGGTGGCAAATATTACAGGAAAATAGATAATTTCTCATCCCTAGAGTTTTTGCTATAAGCCATTACCCAAACCTTCTTCCTTTGATGCATTTCTGATATTCATATTCAGCATCTTCATCTACTTTGAGATGCTTTCCCTGTTTACCCAGAGGAGAAAACATAAAACTTCTTTTGCAAATTTAAAAATCTCTTCGTTGATTGAAAATCGTGATCCTATCTTCAGATATATACCTTGTGCTGTGCATATGCACATTTAGAAAATTTCACAATAATGAAGCTCTGAATCTTTATCAAGGCTATATTTTTCCACTTCGTGTTATTTAAATAGATTTTTTTAAACTTAGAAAACATGAGAACATTTAAACAAAAGATTTTATTGAGAGAACATAGCAGGTGCCATAAAAGAAATCAAGGGATTTTTTTCAGATAAAGAAATGCAGAAAGCCATGAACATAAGAACAATGATCCTTTGTTAGAGATGCTGATTCTAGTATACAGTCTGCGGTCCTGTCACGTAAGAAATAGCTACACTAGAGAAGGAATTCACCTGTGTTTTCAGCCATGACCCACAGGATTTGTCTTCATCTATAAGCACAGTGCAAGTTCTTTTGCAACTCTGAAAATTTTTTTTTCAGAATAAGAAAATTGTTTTCTATCCAGCTTTACTGGGGACTCGGAAGTATCCAGCTCATATCTTCTTTCTCCATTTATGTGTATCACTAGCAAAATCTGCTACCACGAAGCAGAACATGGCCTTCTGTCAGAGCTCAAGTGAACAGAGGCTAGAGGTTTATTTTGGTATTATCAAGTCTTGAAAAATGTCTGAAGAGGAAATAGACCACTTTCATATGGGGGTGTGTAATGATCTTATAGATCATTACAAATCCACTCCACCACTGTGGTGTTGAAAAAGTACAGAAAAAATGCATGCTGTTTTTATTCACCTTTGTTAAAGATTCTGCATAATACAGAGGAAGAAAAAAGAATCAAAAGTCCTATTCACTGGAAAAAGAAACTGTCAAAACTGTTGAAAAATTGTTTAGCAGGGCAAGCAAGAAAAAACAATTTGGTTTCAAACTTTAATAGTATTAAGGAATGACTTTCACTTCCTAAAATGTATCAGTTCTGGGGCCTTAGTCTCACTTGGAGAGAGGGGGAATCCATAAATACGTAACAAGACTGAGACAGAACGTGATGAAGGCCAGTAAAAAGAAAATTATGTACTAAGAGACTGACCTGTGTTCAACATAACTCATCTGAAAACAGAAAGGCAAGTGCTCTGAGTGATTTAGACTTGCAAAATGTCACAGGAATTCTCGTATTACCTGGCTTCTACATGTTTACCTGTTCAAAACACAAATAAAGTCAAGTAAAACTTGCACAGATAATTGAACATCTTTGGAAAATCTAGACCGAGGACATACAATAATCAATACAGGGAAAAGATGTGTATATTCCTAATTCTGCTCAAGGTGTATTAAAATAAACTGTTTGGAATTACATTTGGTAGGTAATATAATCACAAAATAAAACAGGTTGGAAGGAACTCTGGACTGCCACCTTCAAGCAGAGTGGTGTAAATACCTTGTATGTGCTCTCTTTAAGATTGTACTGGCAAGAGTTCTCCCAGCAAAAGAAAGCTTGAATTGCAGCAACAACGCAAAAGCTTGGTTCTTGCTGAAGCAATGTGCTTTCAAATTGCCAGTCTTGAGCTCCAGTTAGCAGATCAGCTCTGTGCATTTTGTACCCGATGCAGCCAGTAGTTCGTGGTTATTCCATAATTTTTGAAAACCACAATGAAGACACACCTTCATTCAGTAAAGGCAAGACAATTTGTGATGTCAAGAACAGGTGCATATATTAGTACTCTATTGCCCTGCAAAGACAGCAGTGGCACAGGTAGGCAGTGCCCTTGAATTATAGAACTTTATGATTCATTGTAAGAGCTCTTCCCACATTTTTAATATTACTTCTTTTTCTACATTTTGAGTTAAGATTAAATTAATCCCAATTTAAGCATAGTTTCTTTTTAAAGAGTAAAACAAACAAAAAAAGTTATTTGGCATCTTTTAACCAATTAAATTTTTTGTGTGACTGTCAATATAAATTTGGGCCACATTATGATGTGTTCTGAAATGGTAGTTTCACCTGCATTTTCAAATATAAAAAAGTAAGTAGTGTTTAGCACATACTTAATGTGGAAAATTAAGCTCAATTATTCTCTGACCTACTAATAATATAACGAGCTCATTAAAAAGAAAATACAGTAATATTATTGCAAAACAAGGTCAGTTGTCTAAGTGGTCTAAGTGAGTTTTCCCCTGCTAAAGATATAGCTGAATCAGCTTTGCTTCTTTATGACTCTCACTGCCATTTATATTCTGTTGTCATATCACTTGAAAATGTGTTCTATCAAGTCTTTTGGAACACTCCTCTTCTGTAAGAACTATTGAGAAGATCTCAGGAAGGAACAGTAAAGACCACAAGTTTCTTCTAGGATATGATTAAGCATTAGTCTATGCAGTAAACGACCCAAGCAGAGGACTCCCCTTTGTCAGAATCAGAATTTTTTAGGTGAAAATACAAATTTTTAAAGCAGGACATTTCACCTGAACATTTGCAGGTCAATAGTCTGATGGTGTCTACTCAGGGATTTTTCCCAAATCAAAGTACAATCACAGGATTTTGGGCAAAAGGGATATTCTCACTTAAAAAAAATACCAAAACAAAACAAAACTGAAAAACTTTGGATTTCCTTTGGATATATTTTTTCTTTTTTTTTCTCACAATTTTTTTTCCTTTTTCCATTATTTTTTTTCCTCTTTATATAAACCAAAAGATTAAAGAAAATAAATTCCAAGACCTTGAAAGCTCTGTGAATGGAATTGCTGTTTGCTGGGCATTCTAACTTTTACAAAACAGAGCACAATGGCTAAGAAATTATCTGCAGAAATTTAATATAAAACCTTTAGCATTTGAATTTATATTCGTCAAAAGACCTTTACCGTAAACATTTCTAATATGCAGTTTCAGTTATAAGATATTTTACTTATGACCAGAATGAAATGGGACTAAATTATCTACCTGTGTTTTCCAATATGACTTAAAAAAAAAAGGGATTGCATAATTATTATGCAATATATTAGTATAATTTTGCAACTGATAGTCTATATAAATTACTATCGAATGAACGTATTCAGCTACAATAATATCAGTAATTGGGATCTTTAAAACAATCATGTTAAATGCATATGTTATTTTTGGAGCTGCTAAGTGCTTGCACTGAAGAAACAGCTAGATAAAAGTCTTTCTTATGCTGTATTTGAATAAGTGTCATTTCATGTGAACCTTCTATCAGCCAACATTCTTTTAATCCTACTGGTTATAAAAAAAAAGACAAATGGCAATGTTTCAAAACCTTGAACCCTCCTTTGCCATCTTCTATTCCTTAAAGCTTTATCCATTGATTAACTACTGTACAATATAATAGGAATACTTTACTTTACTGCAAAAATACATTTATGTCATTCTTTTATATAATAATCAGAATAAAAATTATGTCAAATATTAGTGTTTCAGGTATTTCCAAATCACAACTTTCTAATGGTTTACGAGGCTAAAAGGTTTTTCACAAATATAGCAAAATAGTAAGTTTGTTGGCTATTGCAGCATTGAGAACTTGTACTTTTTCTATCTTAAAATAAAATAATATACTCATATTTTGTTTTTGTTTCTGCTTTACCAAATTCTTGTATCTGTTTAAAACAAACAATAACTTTGATTTCCTTGAGCTCTTAGCTTGGTGTAAAAGTAATATTAATAAATTACTTAAACCAAAAAAGCAGATCAATGCTCAGAAAACCTAGATGCTTGCTTGTTTTTATATCTCTAGAAACACTTTTGCTCAAAGCATTCAGAGAACCAGCATTGACACTATCAAAGTAAACGAACATATTAACACTACCTCCTTGTCTCCTTCTCCTGCTCACTTTCAGACAACATCCTCAGCCCTGGTACTGAGATTTCCATTACAGTCAACGCCTGCTTCTTTCAGAAGACCGTCACTCAGTGCAGTAATTTAGGAGAAAGGTAACTATACACTCTGAGTTATCCCATCAACTTTCCTGCTGTCCTGATACTTTGCACGTGTTTTAAGTAGTAGGGCAAACTGGGAGCTCTGCATGTCACCTGCTGTCACGTGAAATGCTAGTGACAATACAAAGGATATTGGAACAAGGTTAGCAACAATGTAAAATTGTATCCATCAACCGATGCCTTAGTTGCTGGTATTACTCCAGGGTTTCTGTATCTGATCCAAGATAAACTGTCAAAAGCCTAAGGAAAACAGGCTTCTGCCATTAGCTACTAGGGACCTAAATCTAAAAAGAAACTGAAACTCACTTTTCCGTATCAGTTCAAAGCCACAAAACAATACAAGGGGAAATAAGTATTGTTGCTACTTCCTCCAGTCTCCTGGCTCTGTAAGAGAAAATGTTAATATTATAGTTTATTTAGACAGCAACTTTCAGAGAAAGTAAATCAGTTTAAAATATAGCTCTCAACGTTATTTTTAACATGCTTTTTTTTTTTGTTATTTTAAAAGCACTATTTGAAAGATCTAGCTCTAGTATCTTAGTTGAAAAGAAATAATAGTCAAAATATAAAACTGAATTATTTTGTTAGTAATTTGACTTTGCAGCTTTTTAATAAGATTATAACTAGCCATCAAATTTAAATGTACAGATTCTGCATCAGTCAGCTAACAATTTGTTACATCTGTTGCCTTGAATTTGGGCAAGTTGACAAGTAGCTGCCAAGTACAGTCAGAAAAGACTTACATTGGAGGAACTTGTAAATTTTAATCACAGAACTGAATTACACACAGACTTACAAAATATTTGTGCCTGCTGGTGATGAACATGAACATTTTACTGCTCTTTCTAGAGATTATTAAAATAAAAAGCACTTAAAAATAGATAATTAAACCCAAATTTTCTTTGACTTTCCTATTTCCTTTGCATTACCTTATCAAGGCTCAAACACAGTGAGAGTATTTTTTTCTAACTACTCCTAAGATAAAAGTGTAAATGTTACTCTTTTCTCTCCCGTCTTAAACTATTTCATCATACTACACATGATCAAATGTACAGGCTATATTACAAATTCAGGTCAGAATTTAAAAATTATTTCATGATGAACATGTGAACACAGGATTATTTCACTTGAGCCTTAAATTTGAGTTCTCTCTCAATTCACCACTACTTAAAAGAATAGTTATCAATTATTATAAAAATGCTTCCAGTTTAAAAATTATTAGTGATTAACCATCTGTACTTGACTATAAAGGAGAAACAATAATTGTTATTTTTTATGTGAGGGAGAAACTTGTCTTTGATTTTTAAAAACTGGTTTTGCCATTTCTCTTCCCCTTGGACTGATTGGCCCTTTACTATAAAATAGGGAAATGCTTAAGTTATATATTCAAACATGATTTAAGTGATTAAAGTGAGACTTAGCATTAAAGTGACTAAGTCCAGAAGACGGAGGCACACTGAGGAAACATCATTCACTATAATTTCAAATAGCAATTTTGTCAAAGGCAGATTCCTAAATTAGTGGCCTGTAGCATGTGTCCAAGGAACACTTTTAACTTATGTTTCTCCATCTAGCTGTTGCTTTGCTCTAGGAGTGCCAGACTCTATGCCTTGTTCTGTAAATTTACATTAGCCCATGTTTGGTAATACTACAACCGTATACACTTTTATTTTGCTAGAATGGAACTCCAGCAGTCTCCTAAAAAATTCTGAGGCACATTTGGAGATCTAGCAGAGGCAAAGGACCACTCATTTTCTCTTCTCTGGGAAGAGAAATCTGTGTTTGGATTCTTTCTCCTATAAAAAATTATGGGTTTTATAATCCTTTAAAAAAATATTGATAAGACATTGTTGAGCTTAATTGAGTGCCTAATTTGCAAGTACTTTTAAATCTTCTATTAGATCTTATTCTTTGTCCTGAATATCTCATGTCTCTTGACCTTCCCAATACAAATAACTCTTGAGGTATTTATAAAACAGAATTTGGACAAAAGAAGGTGAGAACAATAGAAAATACTTAATGACTGTAAATTTAACTGCAAGAAAACAGAAGTGAATATTGAAATAATTCTTCTTTAAAGGGCGTAAAAAAATTAATATATTTTGCTGTGAAACAAGAAATCTATATACTTCCATCAGGTATTGAAGCACCTATTCTTCTTTCATAGAAGAAATTCCATTCATTAAACAATGCTTAATTTAATCACATATTCATAAAAAGACATCAAAGAGGAAAGAATCCAGGTTGTGGAAGGACTTGGGAATTGCTAATACAATTTTGCATGTTGAAAACTATAAAAGTTACTCATGAAATAAAGCAATATACTTTAGAAGCAAAACATCGACCACCAGATTTAGATAAGTGAGAAAGCAGAAACACTTATAACATCCAAATATTCATTCTCAAAAGACAAAGATTTCTTTTAATTAGCAATTCCTTGGACTTTTTTTCATATGATCACTGAATATTCTTTCTAGGATAGCTTGTGTACCAGTTTTCATTGAAACTATTTCAGGAATAGACTAGAAGGATATTAGAACGGAAATAGAAGTTGTTAGAAGATAATCTGAAGGGACAAAAGCTCCAGCAGAGTGAGACAACTGACCCCATTAGAAACAAATACACAGGTGCAAACTTTTTCACTGATAAAAATTTTTTAAAACCCCTGAAGGCAATGAAAAATCCTTTGTGCATGAATGAAACTAAATACAGCAGAAGATGTTATTCAAACAAAGCACAACTTTAACGTTGCATATTGTGGACTTAAAATTAATCACATATTTAAATTTCTCAGTGAAGTGGAGAATAAAATTGTTCAGGAAAATGATCATGTTCACATTGATTTATGGCCTAATGATCAGAGTACTCAGCTGTGAATAAGGAAACTTCAAAAACAGTGCAGTACTCTGTTCATTATGCATGATGTAAAGTACATAATCTCTCCCTGTATCGAAAATTAGAATACAGGTTTTTTTCCTCACTGTTGGTAGTTTCTGCCACTCGTGTCTTCGAGCCAACAGATTCTGTTTCTCCTAATGAACCCTTTTTGCATTCTTCTGGGGCTTTTTTTTGCTTGTTTGTTTTTAATACAAAGGATATCACTGTCCACAGAAATGAGAAATGTAACTTTACGTCTTTGCTGGGGAATCTTCCCCAAAGAACACTGTAATCACAAAGTTAATGCATGAGGTTCTGAAGTACCTCAGCTCTAAAAAGAAATGAGACTTACAACATATTTTTGATCTCAACATTACATTGCGATGTGGGTTATCATTTTTATTCTTTTCCACTACGTAGCATATTTTGACCTTTGTGTCATGGAGCACTAAAAACCAGGCACAGGAAAGCTTCTCTCAGTGTGTTATGTTACTGAGGGAAAACTGAAGTGTCTTTCTCTACACTTCTACGTTGACCATTATAATGTTTATCAATGGGCCATTTCTGGATGACTTAGAATGATGGAATTTGATCCCCACCCAGCAGAAAGAGAGAGGGTGCCTCTGAAGAGTTATTCAGAGAAACTTCTTATATCGTCTGCTTTCAGATCATATGGACAACTTTTGTTGTGTGATTCAGTAATTTTTGGGATGAGTAGCCACATACTGGGCTGAAGGCTTCACAATATCTATCTCTACATTTTAGTTTTCAGAACATAAAGAACTTCATCAGAAGTACCCAGTGAATGAAACTAGAGTAATGTTTCTTACAATAATTCAGTAGTAAGAACACCTTACTGCTGCATATATTTGAAGGATTTTGATCTTTTCATAATCACTGTACCATAAGACATGTAGGACAACCTTTTTTTCACTCCCATTTTACCATTAGAATAAATAGTTTTGGAGTCACTGAAGTGCTAAACTGTGCTGTCTGACTGCATAAACAGTTGAGAATTCACATCCAGAAAGAAAGATCTGTTTTCTGTTTATGCATTATATATTTAAGAGTCATTAGATAAAGAGCTGACACAAATGTGGACAATAGTATTTCATCAATCACAACAGTTTTTAAGAAAAAATGTTTCAGAATTACAACATCCTTAAAAATTACAGTCATTGGAAACTATGTATATCAGATAGATATATCTGATACCAAGTCCCTTAAAATTACTGCAGAGCAATGAAAAGAATTTAAGCAGGGGGCAGAAAATGTTATATACAGGCAGAAAAAAGTCATATGCCAAAATTCCAAAACTGTGACTGATATGTAGGATCTCTTTTACCCTTTAAGATTTCTGTATGCAGAGGACTGAGGCCTGACCTGAGGTTTAGCTAATAGAACAGAATATAACATACTAGTGAATGGAAATGTAATAAATTGCATGTAATAGAAAGAACGTTAAAAGCTGTCAAAAGTTACAGATAATGCCATCAGGAAAGACTGGATATCTCAGGTGATTAAAGAGAAGTTAGTGAGAAACAGCTGAAGTCAAACTATCCAGTCCAAAGGGCAGCATTAAGGTCCTTTTAAGGAATAGAATCAAAAGTAGCTGCATCAGTAATGACATTATAAGGCCAAGATAATTTTGTAATTAATGGGAATAATAATCCATAATCCATAATCCCATAATCATAGGGAATGAATGTTGCACAACTGTGACAAAAGGGGAAAAGATAATTTATCATGGATTGTATGTCTGGGAGGAGAAAAATGTAAAGATAAAAACAGATCAAGGTGGTTAAGAAGGCCAATCATGGACAGCGGTCACACATGCAGTGTACTGGGAGGAGGCAAAACACATAGATTCTGAAATTAATCAAATTAATTTTCCCTTAAGACCTAAGATCCTCTCCAGTTCCTGCTGGAAGGAAGAGCCCAGTGAACCTACAGCACCTGAGTTAGATGGAGAAAATATCCCTTATATTAGGGAGCGAAATAAATGTTCTGTTCCCAGACATGCTGGCATATAAAAAACCCCCCACCATTTACTGTCTTTTACTTCAGTTATTTTATGAGAAGATAATAAAGTAATTTTTCTCTTTTTAATTCAAAACAGGCAGATATGTAAATGCTAATTGAGAATACTGAAGGTGTATCATTTACCCACCTCACTGTGTGAAAACCATTTGCAGCCTAAGATACATTTAGGATTTTGGAATAAACTTTTAAAGCCAGAAAGCTCTTCAACTATTTTGAAGTCTTCTCAGTTAAGTTTTCCCAGTCAAATATAAGATGACATAAAATTACATTTAGCTGTTTCCTAAAGATAAAACTTGTGCTGTTATCATGCATTAGTCTTGAAATTCCCTCAAGTAATTTACTGAAATTGTAATGTACAAGAACATGAAGACTAAAAGTGATAAATCTTTTCCGGAGTGGAACTTTCATGGCATAGGGTAGATTGTGATTTATTCTAGTTCATTTGGCATGAACAGCTGAATGCTCCTACATAGCCAACAAAAGTTTACAGTGTTTGGTGTGAAGGTAATCAAAGCCATTTGGGAGTAATTCACCTAACATGCTCTAAAGTTGCACTTGAAAAGTTAGTCTGATTTTTACTGTGCATCTGTTTCCATCTGATCCCTCCACTGACTGTCAAGTTGTGTATTTATTTGCTGACAATGAGGAAATGCTAATATTCTGCTAATTAGTACATTTTAATTTGATAATAGGTTTTAATACATATCAGTTGTTAAATTGGAGATTAAGTTAGAGAACTCTGTCATACTAAGTTCAGAGGAGGAGGGGGATTTGTAATACTAACAAATTGTGAGTGTGATGACATTCGTTACTCTGTGATGAGACCAATTTGTAAACCATCTGGCACTGAAGAGTTTAGCTACTTGCAGTTATAACAGATATTTTGGCTACGACACTAAATGAACAGGATAATAGCTATCTGGGGAGTTAAATGGTTAATACAGATATCTGGATGGAATTAAGCACCCTTGGATAAGAGGAGACAAGGTAGTATCATTTTATCAGTTGTACATGTTGGTGAATGAACCAGTTGAAAAGATATAAGCTCCATCATAGCAGGAAAATTTGATTTTTCTGTTTTTCTGTTGTATTAACCTTTCCAGTGGAGTCCAGAGTTTTCTGTCTAGTGGTTAAAAATGCATGCAGCAAGACTTCTTCCCCTAGACAGAAAAACAGGAAAGATATTATTACAAGGTTTAGCATACTGTGTCTGTAAGTAACAGCTTGTGTGAAAATTACAGTCATTAGGGAGCAATGGTAAATAATTTTTATTTCTATTTAACTTAAATTAAATCTGCTTCAGAATACATGTAGAATGGTGAATTGCCAAGAATACTAGTACAATTTTTGCTTATCTCTTCTGCAGGCCTTTTATCAGAATGAAATGGGTGCTTTCTAGCATCGCCATTATGAACTATTTTATTTTCAAAACATATTGAAAAGAATATCAAAAGCAAAGAGATGGTTTTATAGTTTTTAACAAATACGTTTACTTCCCTGTCTTATTATTTTAGCATCTGGTCCATAAATCAGCCACATGGCACCAACCAAAGCCCAATTCTGTTACTATCTAGTTGGATATATTTCAAGGATGTATATTCTGTCATACAGGCCATTTTGATTATCTAGAAATATTACGTTCTGAAATTATATGATAGTTTGTCTGAATTTGTTTGTTGATGTCATAGAATGGTTTGGTTTGGAAGGGACTTTAAAGATCATCTAGTTTCAACCCCCCTGCTATGGGCAGGGACATTTTTCACTAGAGCAGGTTACTCGGAGCCCCATTCAACATGGCCTTGAACATTTCCAAGGTTCTTAGTGGAAACCACAGAATTCACATCACAAACCATTTTTATGAACAGTCCACACATAGTATACACACTTTAGTCCAGAGCTCACATATTTTTAGGAAATATAAATAAAGGAAACAGATTTATAAGAAGATAAACCTAATTAATTCATCATTAGTTCAATCATTTTTCTCTCCTTAGTCTGTTTTTTAATTTGCCTTAATCCGTGGTAAATTTGAAGGCAGTAAAAGTGAGGGATTTAAAGTCACTTAAGCCACAAATTTCTTCATAACAAAATACAGTGTTTTCCTCTTCAAAGCTGGCACAGGGAAGGAAACTGGCAACTAGCTATTCTTGGTCTGTGATGTTTTTCTCTTGAATGATAATCAAAGTCTTTTCTTTGTTTTGAAAACTCCTTATTAAGATTCTGCCATTGAATGGCAGAGTTACAATAATTCCCTTCTGTCTGACAGGTCCTAATCCACTGACTGCTGAACTAAAAGAAACTCATAATTAATTATTGTTGGACAAGAATCCTAAATCCTTATTTTCATCAGCTAAGCCTTCTGTTTTTGCCTTGGCTCAAATCCCAGCTAGAAATTTATGATTCCTTAGCTTCTTTTTGTTGGTGCTATGAATCATACAGGCTTATGAGTGAAGAAATACTGTGGTGGTGTTCCTGTATAGGTTAGCACTTGATATCATTTGTACAATTAATACTCAGTAGTGAAGATACTGTATATACAGTAAAAAAACAACAAGTTGGTTTGATGTCACTCTTCAGAAGTCCTGCTTTGTGCCTCCTGTGCGTGTCCATGTTTGGACTAATTCCACACTGCACATGACCTGCAGAGTAAGGCACATCCACACAAGTATCTGAGAAAGAAGAGTCCCTTTTCCAGAGCTGATCAATGTAACACTACTCATGAATAATATTTTCAACATTAAAAAAGACAAGAAGGAAACCACAGGCCATAGAAAATGAGTGATCAGAATGAGAAAGTCTCTATTAACATAAACTTTTTGAAATGCAATTCAGTGACGCAACAGGCCAGCTAATTAGCTATGCAAAATTTTCACCAATTATAGTAAAAAGTAAAACTTCTCAGATGTCAAGGACTTTCAGAAATCTCTGGGAAAGTTTGCAAAACTTTCTGCTAAGTGACCATCCTGATCCAAGAAAGTAAGTCTGATAGCATTGCTGTCCTTACGAAAAAGCTCTTTGCATCCTGCAGGCTACTTAAAAGGCTTGCATTACTTAGTTTATCGGGTTTATGTGGTTATCCTGTGAGCCTTTACAAATATTAAATTATTTTCAGAACAAAATGAAGAGTAGATTTTTACATATGATATTGGAAAGAATGTGAAAATATATTAATAAGTAAAATAGTGTTATTAAAAATATTATTTTAATTATTTGTAAGTATAATTCTAAACCAGTATCATTCCTCTCACCATCTCTTTCTGGTTGCCCAACACTTACCCAAATTTATCTAATTTTTAAAATATTATTTAGTTCCCCAAATACTTTTCTAATACTAAAATACTTACTTCCTTTTCCATTACTCTCACATGAGATGTCAAATGATAATGTATTTTCTTGGTAAAATGTAAGAAAAATTATTGAACAGAACTACTAGGATAACAGCTACAGAGCTACTACTCAGATGTTAGTAAGCTATGTGAATGATGAGACATAATTATATCTCAAAAACCCCATACCACATTCTGCAAAACACAAAACCTTTTGCTCAGAAAAAATGCTGGGATGCTGAAAGCTATTGCTAGTATCATATAAGAGATAACAGCATCAGTGCTCTGCAATTTTTCACCAATTTTTATTGCCAATGTATCACTCTATTTAGTTCTATTTAGTTCACAGTGTGTCCTCTTACTATGAGAAGAAAGGGGGTAAATTAAAGCAATTCTGTTACAAAAGTTTAGGCAATCTAGGTTTTCAACATACTTGGCATTAAGAATGAAGACTGGAAAGTCTTCTGAGGATGTGTTCTGTCCTGATGGCAAACTCTTATTGTATCTAATTTGGGTAATAGAATGACACATTTAAATAATAAATTATGGCTCACAAATAACTTACTAGTTACATGCTCAAAATGGAAACTGTTTGGCTATTAAGGGAATCTTATTTTGAAAAGCAAAATAAATCATAAATGTCACAGTATTGTGCTAATATATTTAGATATTTCTGCAAGGTTACTTAGAGTCACACAGTATAAAAGCCAATGAAAAATTTAAGTATATTAAATCTATGCTAGCTATACATGAGAAAATGCAGTTGTGAACCGATATTTCACATAGGTACTCACAGTGAATTGTTCAGGAATTGGTTTTGAGCCCTATGCTCTCTCATATTTTTAGCAATAATATATAAGAAAACACTAACTCATTGTCACCTAAGTTTGATTTGAAACAAGGATTGGGTGAGTGCTAAATGGATAAGTGATTCTAAGCATTTTAAGTTCATTTAATAATAAGGGGGAAAAAGAAGAAATATTTTATAGCAATGAGGCTAATGCCCTACTATCATGGGGAAAAAAGTGTGTCTGTACACACAAGTTAGGTGACTCCATGTGGCTTGATATAGTTGGGAAAACATGTTCTACAGTCCAAATTAGGAAAAGCTTTTCCAACTATAATATTTTATAGAATAGAAATCCCAAGATGTTAGTGCCCTTTCTCTGAAAGAAAGGCAAAGATTCAGGATGAAGCATCTGAGTCATATTAGCAGTAACAGTTGCAGCACATTATACAAAAGGTAGAAAGAATGGGTTAAAAACATAAAGCTGTGGCTCCATTGACCTCTGTCCTGCCATCAAATACGTAGGGCACACAACAGCAAAGGATCATAGAATCATAGAATCATAGAATGGTTTGGATTGGAAGAGATCTTAAAAATCATACAGTTCCAGTTCCCCTCACCGTGGGCAGGGACACCTTCCACTAGACCAGGTTGCTCAAAGCACCATCCAACCTGGCCTTGAACACTTCCAGGGATGGGGCATCCACAACTTCTCTGGGAAACTTCTTCCGGGTCGTCACAGTAAAGAATTTCTTCCTAATGTCTAATTTAAACCTACATTTTTCAGTTTGAAGTCATTCCCCCTTGTCCTGTCACTTCATGCCCTTGTACAAAATCTCTCTCCATGTTTCTTGTAGCTCCCTTCAGGTACTGGAAGGCCACAATTGGGCCACCCCAAAGCTTCTCTTCTCCTGGCCAAACAATCCCAATTCTCTGTCTTTTTTCACAGCAGAGGAGCTCCATCCTTCTTATCATCTTGGTGGCCTCTGGCCTCACTCCAATAGGTCAATGTCCTTCCTGTGATCCCAGGGCTGGCTGTGGCACTCCAGGTGGAGTCTCACCAAACTGGAGCAGAGGGGCAGAATCCCTTCCCTTGGCCTGTTGGCCACGCTGCTTTTGATGCAGCCCAGGACACAATTGGTCTTCTTTTCTGCAAGAGCACATTGCTGGCTCATGTCCACCTCTCATGCACTAGCACCTCCATCCACCAGCATCCACCAGTCCCTGCCCAGCAGGGACTTCACCTGACTGACATGTCTCTTCAAATATTATGGAGAGTGACTTGGCAACTACATCAGCCAATTCCCTCAGGGCTAGGGGATGCATCTCATAGAGCCCCATAGACTTCTGTACGTTCAGATTCCTCAGGTGGCCATGAACCTGATCTTCACTTACAGTGGGAAGGACTTTGTTGTATCCAGGATCATGCTGTACCCACGATTCCTTATAATCATATGGCATTGAGTATCTGAAGATACATGCACTGTATGCAAGGCACAGTACTCCTCACTAGCACTGTGAAAAATCATCCTGCGATCTTTCCTTCCATTTAGAAAAAAGAGTAGTTTTGTAAAAATCTACATATTCTGCAAGAATATGTCAATTTTAATATTCTTTATGGCAGTAGAACAATTGAGGGGAAGGAAGAACTTTGATAATGTCAAAACATAGGCTTTTGTGGTTTTCTATTTCAGATTTAAGTAGAATGGAATCATTTTGATTTATATACATGTTACAGTTGATATAATAATTTAAGCTCCTTTTCAGAAAATAATGCTGCTCTTGTTTTTAAAAGCATAGGGTGATCTTTAATGTTTTGGGGGTTTGGGGGGAGTTTGTTTGGGTTTTTTTTCAGGGACCAACTGGAATAAAACAACAAAATATTGAGAAGAAGAAATTACTCCTAAGGTGAAAATTGAGCACTTGTATCACCTGCTTCCTAGCCTGTCTGAGAGTTGTCATTCAAATGACTTTTATGGAATATTTCATTATTCTAACCAGTTCCTCTGCTGACTACACACAACATGCAGCTCTTACACTCTCTTAACATTTTTCTCATCTGACTTTAAAAGCTTATTGTTTTCTCACCAATAATGTTAACTCTAGAAATACATCTTATTTCTAGTTAGCTGATTTGTTTAGGGGCCTTTTCAGCAGTGGCCAAGAGCTTCTTACTTATTTTTTTTATTGTTTTTAACACATACCCTGTATTTAAAAAATTGCTCAAAATTCTGGCTTCCTTTGAAGAAAATGACAGAAGAGGAATACTTTTATCTTCCTGAAAGAACCTAAATCTTTGCCAAGAAAACAGCATCTAATTCCACCGCTATTCCAGACCAGATACAAATTTTTCACCGCTCTTGACCGAGATCTGGAGGTTTCGTTTTCCTGGGATATTTTTTTGCTTCAGGCAAGTTGATGTGTAAAATTGTTTGCCACTTGTCTGAGCATATGCCGTTTTATATTTGCTCTGGTAATTCAATCCCTTTGCTCTTTCAGCTCTTGACCTTATCTTTGAAAGTGCCTACAAAGATGTCAGCTTGGCAGAGTTTTGTGTATATGTTAATAGAAACTGGAAACCCAAATTGGCTATTCTCAAATTTGTGTCTGAGGCAAATGGGAATTAATGCTATACTTGAGCACAGACCTGAATTTGAGCTCAATATGAGGCAAATATGCTGGATGACAAGAATATGATTTTCTTCCACACAGAGTCCAGATATTCATATGACCTGTTCCTCTTTTAGGTTTTGTGTATTCTCCTTTTCTGGAAGGAGATGACCCTCTAGAGTCCCTACAATGAACAGAGCTTTCATTAGAGTCTGCCAGGCTTTATGCACCATTCTGCAGACTATGAAACAGTAATTTAATCTTTAAAATCTTCAATCCACATTTCAGAGTTGGGAAAAATCCTTTATTAAGAAATTGAACACATAGCTACTTCATTTTAAATCAAATTATGTAAAATTTCCTTTAACTGACCTGTATCACTGGAACCAAACTCTTGCTTCTCTAGGGCATTATGATTAGATGCCAAGACATACAGTGTGAGTGAGACATAAATTAAAACCCACTAAAACCACTTGGTTCACACTCTGGCTATAAAGCCAATATTCCTTCTTACACAACATTAATTTAAATCTGTTACTGAAATAAGACAGAGAACTTTGACTTTCAGGCTTCTCTTCTCTGCATTTAAA
Source organism: Atrichornis clamosus (assembly GCA_013400975.1). Lineage (NCBI taxonomy): Eukaryota > Metazoa > Chordata > Aves > Passeriformes > Menuridae > Atrichornis > Atrichornis clamosus. The sequence continues at coordinate 40,827 of WBMZ01009916.1, forward strand.
TGTTTTAAAAAACCACTACGGATATGGGCACAGATTGCAAGCATCATGTGAAAAAATTCAGAGGGACTAGAGCTGATATCATTTGACTTAATGACATGGTCTCATTCAGTTTCATTTCTTCTAATGTTAGTGACTAATATTAAATACATTAAATCAGACAGTTGCTATTCAAGAAGGTATTTCAGAAAAAGAAAGTAGATTTGAGGTAGACTCTTTATGACATATCTTGTCAATGCTACTTAAGAGTAAGAATGCTGCAAAAGTATGGTATTCCTTGTTTCAATAACTGAAAGCAAAATCAAATACTTCATTAGCACATTAATTGAAAACAAATTTATCATTACATTCAAATCCTGAAGATATTTCCAGTGAACTATTCATCGATGGTAGCTGTAGTAATGTATTCAGTGTATTTAGCAAGAGAAAAAATTATATTATTAATATTCTAGAAAGAGCTCAAATCAGGAGCTCTATTCCAACTTTTGACAGCTGGGAATCTGACCCGTTACAATATCTACCAGTTTCCTAGAAATTAAGACCAGAAGAGACAATTAGATAACTACTGTGACCTTTTATTTTCCATAGTGCTGCATTTCATCCAGTTATCTTTGTATTGAACTTGATGATTTATGTGTTAACTACAGCATAACTTCCTTTTGAGTAAAGCATATCATTCTGTATGTGACTCAGTCTCAAACCTAAAATACTAAGAGATGGATACTCTACCAAATCATTTGACAGTTGGTTCCAGGACTTAATTAGCTCTCCAATTAAACAAGACTATTCAATTTTCAAATTCAAATGTGTCTGTTTTCATGTTCCAGTCACTGGTTCTTTATAAATTTAGAAAATGAGATTTTCCATCTATGAAGATACTTATACAAAAATTGTGAAGGAATAATGATTCCATCTTCTTTTTGATACATTATAAAATCAAGCTATTTAAGTCTCAAGGGTATCCAACTTTTTAAACCCTTTTATGAAACTTTCTGATTCTTCTTCAGTTTTATAAATTTACCTTAAATCGAGAATAATAGAAATTCACAGTCTTTCAGTATCAGAAAAATACTGCAGTTAGATAAAATCATCTTTATACACCTTCTCTTTTAAAGGTCTTTCTATCACTTAAAAGTCTGCATTCTCTCTTCTACTGCAGCATCATATTGGGAACTGAGACTACATTCTTCATTAGAGTCACTGGTTTCCAGATATGGTCATCTGGTATCCTTAATTTCTTGTTTCTAAATTCAGTCTAGCTACATCTTGCAGCATTTCAGTGTTCTCTTTATCTATATATATGCTCATCCAATCCAAAACATTCTGAATTATTCCACTGCCATTATCATAAGACATGTTTACATTAAGGGTGATTTTAAGTTTACTTTCAAAAACTTAATAAAGAAATTGAGCAGCTTAGGCTCTAGTCCAGTCCTTGCAGAATATCACTGGAAGTCTTCTTACAAGTTCTCTCTTTTTTTGAGAGAAACCTCTACTCTCGATAAGAGAGAAACTCTGAACTACCAAAGTCCAAGCCGGCACATAATGTGGTAATTAATGAGGAAGATGTAGATTGATTCTCTGTTCTCTCTTTCATTTTTGATCTCTCATTATGTTCTCGCTCCTAATTGTCTGTGATTTAGAAATGTAAGTATGCTCTCTTGCTAGGATTCAGTTCCAGGTCATGACATCTGGATTTAAGTGTCTCCCTAGTGTTTGCATTCACAGGATCACCACAAGATATGTCACTAGCTCACACAGAGAACTACAAGCATCTAAAATTAGATGAGACAATAATTTCAGTGGGAGTCTGTGCACTCTCTCCAAAGACAGTGACTAGACAATTATCTTAAAGAAAGGTCTAGAATATTAGGAGTCAGTGATTCTGCAGGGGTGCCTCCTTTTCTGCAAGTGTAAAATAATATACTAGATATACAGCAAAGTTATACTGGATGAATCCCACCCTCGCAGTTAAGAATCTAAGAGAAACAAAATTCATCATGGAGGGTTTGGGGGTTTCTGCCTTGTTAAAAGACATTTTAAGTAAAACACTACATTAGTAAGAGAAACTCAAAACCAGCCAATATTGTTAGTGTAGTATCTTAATATCTGTGTGCTTTTTTTAAACTATGAGTTTAATGTACTAACACAAGCACTCGCTTCTTGCAATTGCAAATAATTGAATAGATTTTCCAAAGGGAAATAATTGAATAGATTTTCCAATGGAATCTTTAAAGTATTATAATGTCACACTATGAACAGTCATCCTACTGTTCTTGTTTACAAGGCAGAGCAGAGAGAAAGACATAACTTTTATAGCATGATACAGAGTTCTAATGATTAACCCATTACGTTGTCCATGCATGATTTCTTTTTACATTACAGCTAAACCTGTGTTCCAGTGGCTTCAGAAAAAGCCATTAAAAGGCTCTTTGTATGCACTACAACATGAAAATGGAGACCTAGGGAGCTTTCCCAAATGTATCCCACGGCTAAGAGCAAACAATGACTGGTTCATGACAAAGCCTTGTCTCCTACTCCAGCAGTTGATATAGCTTTTCTCTTTGTTTTATAGAAGTTTTGTTTGCATAAATGCTTTCCTTTCTAGATGTGAAAATTTGAATTGCACTCTTAAACTCTCCAACACTACACTAATCAGAAGCCAAGCTTTTTGTGTCTATGATCTTACTTTCACCAGAGCAAATTGAGTATTTAATGATACCACTCCTTATCTGATAACACAAAATTCACTTTGCAGAGAATAAATGAAAGCCATTTGAGCCTCAGGACTCTTGCTAGAATGAGATTTACAGAAATAAACTCTAAAATATCAGAAGCAGATCCATGAGAAAAATGGACAATTCTTCATGATAATTGAACTCCAAATAATGTTCCCCATTCTAAAGAATCTCAAATATGTAAAGGTGTTTTAAATTTAATCATGATTTTTTTCTCTTGTATTTTAGAACCTTTATATCAGATAGAAAAGCAATTTTTTAAAATTGTGAACAAATAATTGTAAAAATCTGACTCAAAGAATGTTAAGAATGACATATTTATAAATTCAGTGATAATTATCAAAATTTATTTTACTTCATATAATATCCGATTTCAGATATTCATTCAGTTATTAAGTTCTTTATCTGTTCCCGGACTGTTGGATATTAGCTAAAAGTGTCATAAATTAACTTGTTACAGAAACACGTTTTCTGAATGATTTCTTAATTTGCTGCCTAGTAGTATGTGACAATCCACCCTTGAAGGTGAGGGTAAAACTGAGGTTCTTGTTAATAGATCCCTTGGGGTGGATTAGAGTGAAATTACACTAAATGGCCAGTCTCTATATATACATATATATATATATATATATATGACTATTTAGGGTTATTTTAGAACAATTTGGTTGCAATGGAAAGGAGAGATGTAGCTGTTTTGGTTATTATCTATAGTAATATAGTAAGTATAAAGATATCACTTAAGAAAATATACAAGGAAAACAAAGAAATGAAGATATAGGATAAGAGTAGATAGTGGAAAGAAAAGATTTCACCACCTGTGGATCCAGTAATGAGACTTGATTGGTGCTCGGTTGAAGTAACGGTTGCAGTCTTGACCTGTCAGGGGTGGGGGAAGCCCATGAAACACGGAGTTCAGTGGGTTAATATGCATTCAGGTTCAGGGGGAACGCTCAGGTACCTCCTCTGGGTGGGGGAGTTTTACACTGTCTGTTGTAACACTGTGGATCATGCACAGTCCTCTGGTGGAAGGCCCCAAAAACAGTCTCGGGGCATCTTGGGGATTTTTTGATGGTTTATGACCTCTTCTAAGACATGACTTCTGTTTCTCATGCTAGCATAGTTGAGAGAGTTATGACCCATCAGAAGGAATTAATACCTTCAGGCCTACATGTGAATGTACTAAGATTTCCCCTGGAGGTGAGTTTTACACCTGAACAAGTTGTGTAAGGGAGGACATAGGCAAAAGAAAAATTACCCCACCTAATAGGATCTCTTTCCTACTGTCTTTTTCCCTTATCTGTCTCAAAATGCAGTTTGTTGCTAAACCTCTGTCCTATGCAGAACAGAGGTTCTGCCATGAAGCACCCAAAAACCCTCTTCTTCCCCCTGTTCAGCTGGGGGTGGGCCTCAGCAAAGCATCTGCACTTTTTGCAAATGACTAATGGTTTGTCATTAACCTTTAGCATTTCAGTCTCTTACAAAGTACAATCTTCATGGAACCCAGTGTGATATGGACAAAAAATGTTTTTCAAAAGCTATTTAATGAGGTTTTTAGAAATTATTTTCAAGTAGAGATAAACTTTTGATTTGTCATATTTTGATATTTCACCTAAAACCAATCTAGCCAAACAGTATCACCTTAACTTGTAAGCATTCTTAGAACAATGAAATCTACCATCACTCTCACCTGTGCACATTTGACAGAGTAATTTGATCTATTTTAAATTAAGATGTAACACAGCTTAATTTACCTAAACTTGGCATTACATTTTACTAAATGTGTTATTAACACTGCATTATACATATATGGTCGTTAATATCTCTTTAAATTCTCTACTTTAACACACATTCACCATCCCCCATCTAATTAATGTTTATACTCAATGATTTTGAGGTTTAAAGACCAATGTAACTTTGGGTCACATCACACTCTGTAAAAGTATATACATAAATGACACATAAATGACAGAAATAACTTTTATTCCTGTAGAAGACTTGCTTTGTGAGCTTTGGGGTTTTTTTTCCATCTGAACTCAAACCAAGGATCATGAATTTGGAGATCTGACAGATTCACATTATCTTAACATATGTATGCATATAGTGGTTCCCATGGTCTTTCGTTCATTGCAGATATATTCGGTGGCAACAGACTGTCAGCCAGTAATAGTGGCATGCAGGCAGATGAAGACCTGAATATTTTCTTAGCACTCAGGGCATGTTCTTCTTTTACAGGCTTAGGTAATGGACAGCAGAACGTCTTATGAGTCACTGACCACTGCCAGAAATATTTCCTATGCAAATCCATAAGAAGCAGAAGAAAGAATTTTCTAAATCTTTAGACATGCAGAAGTACAGCCAAAATAGTCTTGTCGCCCTACTTAGAGAAACAGTAGCTGAAAAATATAATGAGTTTCTAGGCTTTGGTAATTTCAGATGAATACTCAACTAATAAGCTGTAACAATTAAAGTAGCACTGGTGAGCAATGGCAAGGAGTACAGATTTTGGCTACCCTTCAGGAAACACTAGGCCATTGGCTTGCTAAATTCTATACCTTGAACAATATTTCTTGTTTTCCACTCAGTGATTTCTAAATTTCACCACAGAAAAAGCTGTGTTAAAAGAGAATTTTTCACTGTGGGAATTAGAAGCCTTGGTAATGACAACAGATTATCAATCATGACTAAATTTTGGTATAATAGAACAGATTCCCAACCAGAAAAACTGTAAAAATCTCCTGTGGCCTTTAGTTAGTTTCTACTACCTGCAGCTATAACCACTGATACAGTTCTCCCAAACAGAGGTCTCTCAATCACTAATAAAAGGCTTATTATTCTCTCCTCATTTCATATATGCATTTCATATGCCTATAGGAGGGGATTGGTTTACGTTTTTTTAATGGTATGGAAGGGTGCAATGTAATTTAGAACCTGGGTGACAACTTTCATGTCTCATTTTCTTAATTAATAGGGTTCAGCTCTATACTGTACATCTTCACAGAAAGGTTTCTTGCTACATAAAGTCTTAGTACTTCTTAAGGACAAAATAGTCTTTATTTACTCTCACTTCTGATCTTGCAGAATCAATTCCAGTCATCTGCAATCCCTATATACTTTTCAGGGAGAATGTCAAAAAAATCCAAAATAAAATTTACAATAATTTCAAGCACTGTTTGCCTTTAATTTAATTACTAAAATTTGGGGAAAAAAATGACAGCAGAAGTTATGGCAATTTCAATCATTAGTACACAATTAGACAATTTTGTTTGAGAGACAGAATATTTGTAGCATTATTTTATAAATAATGTTTTTGGTCTTTTAAAGAATGTACAGGAAATGAGATCTATGGTTTTAAGAAAAGATAGTACTGTGAAAAGTTCCACATAAAAAAAGAAGCAGGGAAAGAAAGAAATGGAATAGAACTGTCCATCTGCTGGAGAAATACATTACTTCTTGGACAACTTGGAAACTGAACTGGGGTTTCTGCCAATAATAAAAGTTGCCTATCAAATAATCTCTGAATTTAAAAAGGCATCAACTTCCAAGTCCAGTACATGATGAAAAGAGACAATCTCTTCTACATTTGTGCTTACAGGACCTATTACTTTTACTTGTAAGCATGACAAAGAATAGTCCCATTTTTCAATCTAGAAAATTGCAACTCATAAGCTTATTTTTCAAGAGAATGCAAGAAAATTGGCTTGGTTTGAAGATGTGAAAGCTGCATGCACCAGTGCTCAATGCTTTGTCTTTGGTAGGCATTAGTCATTGCCAAGAAAGCAACATAATTTCTACACTGATATTTAATTTTGATCTGTATCACATATTCATAGTTAATTTATTGATGCATGTAAAGCAGCTGAAGAAAAACAAGTTTGTGTTTTGTCCATCTTTTGTTGTGCTAAATAGTTACATTACAAATTATCATGCAATACCCTGGTCCCTTTAGACTCAGAAAAGGAAATCTTCTAAAGGAGATGACTGGCCATACATTAGGTTGTCTAATTAGGTTAGGCAATACTGTGTAAGGTAGATAAATCTTCTCTTTTTTTTCTTGAGAAAGTGAAAATCTGTCCCATGTCACTTGCAAATTGCAAAGAAGTAAACAGTTCTGAACAGTATTCAGAATTCAGCAATATGTAAATAAAGGCCATTTGTTAAAGTGCTTAAAGTTGTCTTGAAAGCTGTAAAAAAATCTATATGTTAGTGCTTAAAAGCAGTCTGGTTTGCCAGGGAATTAGCAGTTTTGAACATCAGAGCACTTCTTTGTGTATGACAATATTGATTTAGGGTTAGCGCTTTCTTTAAGCATGGTGGTGAAAATTCTCAGGACCCAGATACTGAGAACAACTCTTATTTAATGTTATTCGTAGCAAAATTGAACTACCTTGCAGAGAAAGATAGTGCTTAAATGATCAAGTTCCATTTATTTAAATCTCAGACATTTTCATTTAAGAATAACTCTCAGATAAATATCTACCCATATCTTAAAGCATTAGTGACCCATTCCCCAAAGGTTGGAGCAAGAGGTCTGTTCTAGTCACACTTACATATTGCAAAATATAACAAATAGTCCTCTATTCAAAAATGCCAAATAAGCTTGAGAACACAAGTGCATTCTTTAAATTATACATAGAATGATCACTGAAGGCTTACCAATAAAATTTAATTGAGGATATGCAAATGATGCTGGAAAAAAAGCTGAAAAAAATCTGGATTCCAAAGTAGTGAAAAATAAGTAGCTTTCACTGTCTGTGGTCCTTGACAACAAGCAGACTGTCAACAGAACCATACAGTAAAAACATAATTGCTTTTACAAGCTTAAACCATCTGTAAAAACAGAGTGCTTAAAATGCTGAACTGAAATGGTTCCAAAAAGAAAAAAAGCACAAAACAAACTTCATTACCATTCCGGTATGTTAACGTAATATTAAATAGCCAGCACAAATCCAATAAAGCAGAGTAATTCAGACTTAGTGAAAATCAACATTCAAGACAACCTGATGGGTTTATCTTAAGTGACCACCTCTCATCAACTAGTAAACAGACAACAACCTTCAAAATATTGCTCACTTCGCACAAACATCTATTCTGGAAATCCTTAAACCCCACATGCTGAACATCTTGGCTTAAGACAATTTAAAGGGGAACAGTCTAAAATGAGTTCTCCCCCTTTGTTTTAACCAAACCCTTTCCACAATAAGGGGAAATAAAATACTAGTAGATATAACTGAAAAATTAACACTTTACTAACAAGAGAAATTGAAACAAAATAACAGTAAATAATCACTAGATGCAAAATTGCTAAATCTCAGCAAAGAAGGCTTTTTTTTTTTATTTTGAGGGCTGTCGTTTTGTAGGTGCTGCATGGCAGTCTTTACAAAGGATGAAGAAAAAAACTGAAAGCCAAAAATTCTTCATTAGTCACCTCTCATCTTTGTGTCTTTGGTATAGGTAAGTAAATTGGGGAAGTCAAATAAATTCTTCAAATAATATACCCTCTCCCATAAAAAAATACAAAAATATATGAGAAGGTAGGAAAGAGCATGAAAAAGTATATATTTAGACAAGAGAAAACCAACTTTTCTATGAAAGCATGCAGTGATCTTCCCCAGTGTAGTCTCCCAGCTCTCACCAACTTTTGACCCTTTTTCACCTCCTGGTTTAGAGACAGCATCTTTGCCATGGTGCTTCTACTTCCAACACTTTCCATAAACTAGCAGTGCTTTAACTTATCTCAATTATTCATAAAAATTTAATTAACTCATAAAACAACTACCTAAGAGGAAGAAATTTTCTTTCTGCACAGATTAAAAATCTTAATCTAGGAGGACTGGTGTGCTGCAGAGCTAAGATTTTATGCTGAGACATAATGTAAATAATCTTTTTTCTCACTTCTAGCATTTAAGAGTCTTTCTTTATCTGTATTAGTGATTCTGACATTTCAGAATAATTACAAACCTTTTCACTTCTTCCTGTGTCCCCCAAGACTTAATTTATTACTTTCTTAAAAGTTTTTTGCTGTCCACTTTTGGGTAATCATTTTATGAGACCTCTACCCCTCCTTCTCCTTTCAATAGCTTCAGCTGTTCAGTTCCTTAAGGACAGGGAGCAGATAATTACCTGGATCTATGATCAGAAAATGTTTATGCTTTGCTTCCTAAAGGAACTCATCAGCTACCACAAACCAAGGATTTTTAGCATCTCTCCCCATATGCTAAACAGAACATGTGAAACATACTCCCACCCACAGAGTCTGAGAGGAAATGAGATGCTGCCAACTTCTGCCATGCAACATTTCCAAACTTCCTCTAAACTTTTTCAGAACTCCAATACACACATAACAAATTTCAGCAGAAGATAAACAATGCGTTCTTGTACTGGTGAATGTAGAAAACAAAGAAACTACCAAAGCTTTAAATAGCTTCTTAATTCAACACCTTAGAACATCTCCTTCACAGAATCAGTGTTATTGATGTAAGTTAGTTTCATTCTAATTTGTTGTTAACATCTATATTTTTTATTCTTGTTAAGGTTTTCACCTTGTAGCAGACTTTTAAAGGTTAGTGTTCTGTTCTGGGCTTTTACAAGACCAGTACCGCTGCACATTAACAAGATTAAAAATCAGACTACTATTCTTTTTGATAAATTGCTGATTCTGATTTTTGTACCATATAAATGGTATCTGATCATGCAAAATCCAATAAAATTTGATGCCAGTTTTACAAACTGTCCCCTTGCTTTATCTTCATATAGGTGACTAGGTACCTTCACCAGGTCATGCACTCAGGCAATTCCAGTTAGACTTGATTAATCTGCAACAGTTTACAATGATATTAATGCAATTTTCAAAGAGATAGGAAAAAAAGTCTACAGGCAATTTGCTGAGTACTATTCAAATACAGAATTTTAAATTACTAAATATTCAGATTAAACAGAGGTAATATAAAGGTTTGATTATTCTATCTTCCTCTGAACTGCCTTGTGATATAAGTCCTCTGTAATGTATTACCCCTCTATTTTCCCACATATAAAGAAAACCCCACAAACCCTTCAGAAGACTCTTCTGAAGCATACTGAAAATTTCTAAGGGGTTATTGCATTAAAAAAAAAAAAAGACAACAATTTTGCTATCCTACTTCGTTTACAGATTCTTATTCCGCTTTCACTTTTTAAAACTTTTCTGCATATGAGTTACATACCAGTATGTGTATATCGATATATACAGAAAGTATTCTATACCTCTGAACACTACATCCTAAATCAAACCTCCTAATCTGATTAAGCAGAAATATGTTTGCCTTCTGAAGTTTGGCCTTTTGCAGAAGATTCTGATTGGAAAAAATGTTAAAAGACCTATTGAAAATTTCTAGCCAGGAGAAAGTATCTAAATAAACCAGACAAAATAATTCACAAAATCATGCCATGAGAAAGTAAGAACACGCTCCCCTTACAATTAAATATGAAAACATAAGATAGACAAACTTCCTGAGATTATATCACGTTGGACTGCAAAATGCACTTTGGGCATATCCAGAACTCTGGTGTTTGTGCTTCAGTGTTTAGCCTCTCTTTTAGCGACATTACTGTTTTGAAGGCAGGATTGATGGATCAAATATGTGTGGAGAACACAACAATAGTACCACGTAGGGCTTTCTTCTCTGTATACAGTAACATTTCTAGATGAAGCAGCAGGTAGTTCGGTAGACTGGTAAGAGACACATCTGTGGAAAAGACTGCCTGAGCTCCCCTTGAGAGCCAAAGCCATAGTGAACACATACTGGTGACAGCAGTGTTTTCAACCCTTATTAAGATCAGTTAAGACGAGTACTTAGTCACAGAGAGTACAAATGTTGTAAAAGTCTATCAAGAATAAGGGCAGTGTTGCACAACCTCCTTTTACTTGCAGTTCTTGTTTTATCTCACCTCTTAGAGAAGAATGCAGCAAAGTCCTAAATGAGAACTACTTCAGCTTCTTGAGTAGTCTTTTATGATGACTGATATAGCCTTCAAAGGCAAAGCTGCCAATAATGTCTATTGAACTAGAATTTTAAATGCCATTTTTCTTGTAGCCTGCTCAGTTCCCTCTAAATTTGTTGCTCATTTGCAAATGAAAGTATTAATGCAAAAGCTACATCCACACATCTGGTATTTTATTTTGGTTTTATATTGTATTTAAAATGTCCACATTATTCTTTTTAACTCCATCTCTTTCTATTTCTGTCCCCCTTTCCCATATACATAAACTCACTTTGAACAAATATTATTTTATTGTCTTCAGGCATTGAGTTTCACACATTTCTTAGTACAAAAATAATATACAATCACTGTACAGTGGTAGTGTGTGTTTCCCAGAGGAAAAGAAATTGTTCCTGATGAGATATATGAAAATGAACATGCATAATAGAACAAGACAGACATGGTCATAATTATTATTAACTTTAATTTTCCAGAGAAGTCTGCTTTTTCACAGTGATGGATAAAGATAAAAAAGAGATGACATACAATGCTTTCCTTGAGTCAGGGAATTTTAAAATCAGTGATCTGATTTTATCTGCAATAACAAATAGAGCATCCTCCACTTGTTCCAAAAACAAGGTGGGCAGTGCAAGATAAATTATTAGTCCTATCACCAACTACATTTTGCTTGTTTTCTGAAGGAAAACTAATTTATTTTTCAAACATCACAGAACTAAATAATATATGGCTGTATAACCTGTTTTAGAAGACATATGTGTAATAAATACACTAAAAACATAAAATTTTGTACATATTTCACTTTTTATTCCATATTTCCGAGATTCCTCAGACATGTATGCTGGGTTCTCACATGAATGTCTCTCACACAGAGTCTTACCGGATCTTCAAAGATACAAGGGATGTCGAAAACTGGCTGAACCTTAGTTTGTCTACTGACCCATAGTTCATCAAAAACATCACCTCCTCCAGAGGCTGCAGATATTGAGAATTGTCTATCTATAAATTTTGAATTATCCCCGGATTTTTCAGACTGTTATCTTTATTTAGATACTTTAATAAGTAAATTATTCATAGCCGAGCAAAACCAAGATAAGTTTAACTATCCAGCAGTTAGAAATCAAAAAGTTTAAATCAAAGCTTCCTTATAAACAATATACGTACAAATTCACAGCAGAATGATTTCTGATTGGCTATAAAGGATGTCGATACTTATCGGACCAATATTCGGGTTATAAGACTGTTCTCTGAAGCCTGGTTATGGTTTCCAAGAAACCGTGTGGAAAAAAGTATACAAGGCTTTGTGCAAGGTTGTATTTTGAACTCCAGAGATTTGCTTGCCTTAATTCACTATTAAACATGATCCCCTTGCAATGCCTCTTCCAGCCTGTGGGTCCCTGGATCTCTAGGCTCTGTGAACCTCTCAACCTTAAACCCAGCCTAACCCTGATGCCTGTTTGGCACTGGGGCAGAACCCCTCTTTGCCATAGGTGGCACAGATGAAAAAGTGTGTCCTCAGCAATGCTGGCCCCCTGCCATGATGAACTTGCAATGCCTTTTCTGGCACCAGTGTCCAGGGAGGCCTAGGCTGTTTCAATGCATGAACCAAAACTCTACTTGTTACCATAAAGGCACTTTGTGCTACTGATGAGATCCCCATGTCCATAGGTGGCCCCGATTACAGGAGTGCAGTGTCATCAATGTTCAGGCCCTGCCACCATCCCCTGGCATGGCCTTTTCCAACTCCAGTGTCCCTGGAGCTCTAGGCTCTGTGGTTCTCTCAAACCCTAACACTAGCCTTGAAGGAAGCTTGGAGTGGCTGCTGAGGCCCACATCACCATGCATGGACCTAATCTGAAAGGTGTGGAGGCAGCAATGTTGTGGCCCTGCCAAGATCCTCTTGGAATGAGTTTTCCAGCCGCAGTGCCCCTGGAGCTCTAGGGTCTTTGACTCTCTCAACCCTAACCATACACAGAACCCTAAGACCAACCCTAATGACATCTTTTGTCTGGGGCTGAGGTCCTCGTCACCATGGGTGGTCCAGATTGGAATGATGTAGGAGCAGCAGTTTTGGGCCCTTGCCGCGATTGCCTCTACATGTGAAAAATCTAGTACATGAGATTAGAAAATAAAATGTATAATAAAAGACACATAATGCACCAAGACTTATTTCTGTATTTTCTGACTTCTCTATTTTTTGAGTGTGCTTCATTGGTACAGTAAGTCATATAAAATATCAGCTCTTCTAAATATTTTCTCTTGCATAAATATTCCATTGTTGAAAACATACCAGCTGTGATGTCATTTCTCCTTTCTTTTAGGATTAAATATTTTCTGTCTGGAAACAGAAACATAGCACCTTAATGAGATATGAATATGACTGAAATTTTCTTGGCTTAAATTAAACATGATTTCACTTTCTTTCTTTTTTAATAGGTATGCTAATTAGTAACATTTATACTACTGAGTAAGCCATGGAAGTTGTGTCTCGAATCAATAAGTAAAAATAAAAGAATTATATTCATAAGTGCTTTCAATTTACATTGCTGCAATATCACATTTCATTGGTAAGCGGAAAAATAGTAAAAACTGTTCCTCAGAAGAATTTAGGATCCTAAATTCCATGAACAAGGGGAGAGATTTAACAGATAGCTCATGGAAGTACATCTCTTGAGACTGCAGGAAACTCATTGAAATTGACATGATATAATGGAAAATCAAGGTTTAGGCTTCTTTTTTTGTAAAAAAAAAAGCTTTTAAGATAACTCCAGAGGAATAGGCAGTAGTCTTTTGACTTCTGGGGTTCTTGATTCTCAGAGTTTATATCTGGCAGCTCAACTCATGCGCTGGTGAATACTTCAATTTTGTATGCAAAAATCGCACTGCATCAACACTGTGAGGGTTGTTAATATCCTCTTCTCTTGCACAGGTAACCAGGAATCTAGAGCTATGATTGTATGTCAGGTGGAGGAAAAATATGATTTTGTACTGCTGCCATATCAATCGTACTCATACTAATATTAGATACTACTTGGCTCCTCTCTTTCTGGCTGCAGGCTAGGTAGTCGACACACACTTGATTAAACCTTACAAAGAAGACAGGTGGGAAAGCAACTACCCTCTGTAAATCCCACAACCACTCTATTTCCTCTGAGATGTTTAATGCTGATACATGCGTAACTTCACATTCCTACCACAGAGACATGGTTTAATATTTTTTTCTTAGTGTTAGAAGCCTAACAAATACAAAAATGCTTCCAAAATTGGTTTAGACTAAAAATTTTTATAACATTTAATCATTAGATTGGCAGTCATATTCAGGTACTTGAACCCATTTTAGCTCTATTTTCTTCTTTCTTTTTTTTGGTTTCTATTGTCTTGGTTCAACCACAGACAGCAACCGAGCCCCATGCAGCAGCACACCCACTTCCCCACCAATAGGACTGTGGAGAGAATCAGAAGGGTAAAAGCTGGAGTACTCATGGGTGGAGATAAAGACGGTTTAATAGATAAAGCAAAAGATGTGCACACAAGCAAAGCAAAACAGGGAATTCATTCACTGCTTTCCATGGGCAGGCAGGAGTTCAGCCATCTCCAGGACCGCAGGGCCCCATCATGTGTGATGGTGACTTGGGAAGGAAAATGTCATCACTCCAAATGTCTCTCCTTCCTCCTTCTTCCTCCCACTTTTTACACTGAGCATGATGTCATATGGTCTGGAATATCCCTTGTGTCCTTTTGGGTCAACTGTCTTGGCTGTCTTCTCCCAGCTTCCCAAGCACTTCCAACTTCCTCGCTAGTGTGGCAGTACAAAAAGCAGAAAAGACCTTGGCTCTATGCAAGTGTTAAAATCAGGTTCTTAAAATTTTAGAGAGAGATGCCTCTGCCCAAATTAAGATGCAAATGAAACCATATGCTAAAGTCAATAGCATGGATTTTATTTAACTGTAGATGAGAGAGAGAGAAATAAAAAAGAGGTAGTGGGACAGAAAGATAGTGACTGAGACAGATTAAGTAGAAAACATCACCACTCCATGGATCACAAAAGCAACACATTTATCCTCTCCATCTTCTTGGTGATGAGGGTCCCCCACAAAACATAATGTTCAATGGATTAATTTATGTTTGGGCCAGGTGGGAACGCCCAGGTACCTCCCCCAGAGGGGGGACAAGTTTGACACCGTCTCTTGCAGCAGACTCTGGACCGGTTGCAGCACTTTGCATCTCATGCAGTCATCTGGTGCAAGGCCTCAGGAATCAGTCTGGGGAGCAGTTTGGGGGTCTTTGATGGATTATGACGCCTCCTCAGCTGCCTCTCACATGAATGTCCTGTGGATGTGGCCTTCCCTGGGTGGGAAGTTTTGCAGCTGAACCAGTTTGTGTAAGGGAGGATGGGTGTTCATTTCCTCTGACCAGAGGTTACACCACACACCCAAAACCTCTCCTCCTCCCACCTTGGTTGGGGGGAAGTGTGTGCAAACCTGGCCCCAGCAGACGAGCCTGTGGGCTATGGCCTCC
>WBMZ01009916.1:56299-91409 GCA_013400975.1 Atrichornis clamosus
CCATAATGGGGGTTTTTCATATCAATGTTTAAGCCATTAACCATAACTCTGACAGCCAGCCCTGTTCAGCAATAACAAAAACATTGATTATGTAATCCACCCTATGTTCAGCACAAATCCAAAACACAGCCCCATACCAGCCACTCTGAAGAAAGTTAACTCCACCCTGGCCAAAATTAGCACAAGAGAAAAGCCCCTTCTGGGTTCATCCTGTGTTACAAATTTCAGCTACAGTATTGCAGCCCACCTCGGACAGGTTTACACTCTGAGCCTGGACTAGTCCCTCTTGCAGAAACTCCAGACAAGCCACTTCCTTGTCTTAATATCAATTCATTATAAAAAGAGGCTCATTGCAAAAAGAGGCAAGAAGGAGAAATGGGTGCATCCAAAAGGAAAGGTAAAAAACTACCAGAAACAAAGGTGTAGGATAAAACCTAGCAATTAATGAAATAAATACTTCTTGCTTTCATAGTTTAAGTTTTCCCTGACTTGTGTTTGATGCAGCTAGAACACTATTGCAGACATCTCTCAGCCCATAAAAAATTTCCAGATTCCACCGTTATTCCCTAAGGAGCTGCCCTTGAGATAAATAGATACATAGCATTTATTTTAAAAACTGAGCAACCCCCCCTACCACTGTTGAAGCTACTCCATTCAGACCTTCTCACTTTACTAAAATGTGGCTTGGATTTACTGTCCTTTGGTTATTATGCAAACAAAACCAGAGTACACATTTTCTGAAATACAAAGGCCTGTAGAAAATAGCTTGCAAAGTTGAAATAGGAATAACTACACTGGGTACTCTGCACAAGTATGAATTCCCTATCCTATACTTAGTCTAGAACAATGCAAATCAGCTCTGATCTAAGAAGTATGTGATCCATGTTACTTACCTGAGAATCAGAAACCGTAATATTCTGGTGGATCTGGGGACAAAATACCTCTCTTCTTAGTCTTCCATGGGGATATACTGAGACAAAAATACTGACGTGAAAAGGAGAATGAATTCTCTCCATTGATAAGATACATGTGGGGTTTGGGGTTTTTTCTGTTAGATAAAAGCATTCCTTTTTACTTTTATCTCAGTGGGTGAATTTCACCCAATAAAATAGAAAAAAAAAGGAGAAGCAGGAATAGAAATGTCATATTTCAGAAATCTGTACAACTCGTTGTACAGAAGGAAATGTACTTTGACTATATTAGCTACCAATGGTAGTTAGCCTGTTCATTTTCTTCTCAAACTGCCTGTCAGCTTTCTGCTCTTTCCTACTTCTACTCATCCAGGAATTAAAAATCCAATTTTATTCCCAGACTGCAGCTTCTCATAAGAAGTTATACCTTCTACTATCAGTTTACCTAGGATATTTATTTTACGGGTGTATTTCTGGGGCCACTTGTCTATTAGAGTCCGTAACACATACTTGTAATAGTTACTTTAATCTCTAGCTTCAGTTACAGGCTAGTGCCCTGGTTACCCCAAAAAATGTGTATTGTATTCCATATCTGTGCCACGCCAACCTACCCAACATTGTTATTGTCCCTTGAAACCCGAGGGCCAGGAGCAGAGCTGGCGTGTCTGGGTTGGTGAGGGGGGGTACTGGGGTCCCTTTGAGAGTTGGAGTACACTCACACAGAACATCCTTCTCCTTCTTTCTCGCCAAGATACTGAGGCAGCACAAGGCATAAGCTCTACTTTGCCTTCTTTTTTTTCCCCCTGTGCTTTAGAGTGGTTTGCAACACCTTTTTGGCCGTGGTTGCTGGGGGCAGCCCCCATCTCTGGAGCCATCAGGGCCAGGGTTGCAGGTTTCAGTGCCTGTTGAGTATTCTTTCCCCGGCAAAGCAGCAGCAAATCAGAGCTGGCACCAACGGGGTCCAGTCGGCCAAAGGGAAGCAGAGAAATGGACACCTCAGTTTTGGAGCTGCTCTGGACAGCACCTGCACGCCCCATCTGCTACCAGAATTACTTCGTAAGCTCCTGTCTCCCTGTTTTTGTTCCAGGGAAAGGTTGAGCGAGCGGGGCCTCTCTGCCATCCTGGCTTTGTCCACTGGGCCATGAGATCTCTTATGGAGGCCACCATATTGAGGAAGGGCTTCTCCGCCTTTTCGTTTTCTTTGTTCTCAGCAGTCCAAAGATTCGGCAACTTTGTATCTAGTGATTATTTACTGTTATTTTGTCTGTTGCTGTTTCATTTTTTAGTAAACTGTTATTTTTTCTGCTTATCTCTTCTCACATTCATCTTTCCTTATTGCTGAAAGGGGAATGGTTAAAACTAAAAGGGGAGGTGACTCATTTTGGAGTGTCCACCCCTTAAATTGTCTTTAACTGAGACAGCTGGGTACTCAGAATAGGGGATGGGTTTCAAATCACTTTCAGTCATGCAGCATTTAAAACTTTTCTTCTCCCCAGATGTGACACTTTATTGCAGATAACACAGGAAAAAAATGCCTTCTGGAATCCCTCTTTACTGGGAGAATTTGGAGCATGGTTAGAAACCAACAGTTTTTCATTATCTATGCATGCATTGCTTCTACAATGATGATATTAGAGAGAAAAAATTAGTGTAGCTTTTAAAAAATGGCTTTCTGGAGGAAAAGTTTGGAGTTTTGAAGATAATTATTGCTAAAAACATTTTTAGTTTTCAAATAAATGTGAACTTGATCGTGTGATTCAAATGCAGAATAAAAAATGTTTCGTGAAGTAATTGTTGAGATTCAGCTCCTAGTTATGAAATTGTTCAGCAGAGGTTGAAATAGTTGAGTCAGGCTGATTTTAGCTGCAGTTACAAATTACTTTGACAAGAGATGGAAGGATTATTTTTTCCTTCTTAATGAGTATCTTGAAATCCATTTTACTGCTTCTTCATTTTTACAGGCCACTTCAGAGGAGATTGTTTTATATAGGGAGCTCAAGCAGATATCTAGACACTCCTTGAACAAACAGGGAAAAATTCAGCTTTACTGCATTTCAAAAAACTGATCTAGTTTCCCTGCACCTTTTTTACCAAGAACCTACACATTGGTATTCATTCAAATTTTAAAAAATTCAAGAACTATCCATTTACTTTTTTAGAACGACAGGCTAGCAGGAAAGCAGTCCTTTTTGGTTTTGGGGTTTTTTTGTTTTTGTTTTTGTTCGATATAGTTACAATTTGTGAGGATCCATTATCTAATAAATCTAACACATGCCACTTTCTGCTACAGATATTTGGCTGCTATGGTGACAAGTACTATGAAAAAGTAAAACTATCTCACTAGAGAGTTTTGGTGCTAATAAATGTATCGTTTTCTGCATTGTTTCAGGTAACTTTTTTCTGCTTAGTCTTTCATACTTTTGAAAATCCTGTTTTGTCCATTACATAATGACCAAGAAGAATAAGGAAGATTGAGTATCTGCTATTAGTTCTGCTATTACCAACTTGTGCCCTATTTCTCCCTTGTTGTGTTTAGAAGTCTTAGCTGCTGACAGAACTAAGATGCTGTCTGCATGATTGTTAGCTCAGGAACTGTAGGTGAAATCCTTCAAATTCAGTCAGAACTTTGCAGGGTAACACAATATTACCTCATGGTTTTTTTATTTACTTTGTCTGAAAACAAACAGATTCTTGCACGCTCAGAATTTCTAGCTACTAACATTCTATTGCTAGCCACTATCATCAACTTTTTAGGCTGTTTACAAATAGAAAAACAGATACAGTTCTTAGGAATAAACACCAATGGTGGGATTCACGTCATGATTCAAAGTACTTGTTATTCGCTTCTCCCTAAAACTCATGCCTGAGGTAAGACCCAGTTTTAAACACAGGAGCTTATTGCCACTGTAGATACTACAGTGTGCAAGACAGGCAGCAGGCTAACAGATATGAGACAGGACTTAAGATGGAGGATTGTAAGGGAAGCAACTCTTTCTTTGAGTCTGCAGTCATTTTGTGTGTATGGATTGTGCCTTGCTCCAAAGGTGTTGTCAAGTATTGCTTTTATTCTCTTTCTTTCTTACCTCTCCCCTAATTAGACAAAGAGTTGAAGAGACAATCAGATATTCTAGTATTGTGCATGCCTACTATTATACAAGGAGTTAAACATGACAGAATGTAAAATAAGGGCTATTGATATTGTGTCAGAAGAGAAAATGTGGCAGACTAAGAACTTTTCTGGGAAGAAAATAAAGCATAAATATAAATGTATTCTCTTTGAGTTCTTTCATGATAAAAATATGTAACTAAAATGTATTGGATGTTGATGATTTTGTTTTCTGGACTCAAAAACCCAATACAAAATAAGCATATGAACAAACGAGATTGGATCTGAAGTCTGAAAAATGCTGCACACATTGCAGAAATCTACCTCATCAGAGTAGAGCAGGCCTGGCTGGTGAGGTCAGGAACACACAAATTATCATAATCTGGGTAAAATATAGTGTCTTGTTATTCTGATTTTTATATCTGGTAATAAAGTAAAATGATCTTGTATATTACTTGATATTACAAGCACTTCTGATGATTGTTGAAAAAACAGCAAATAGATGTCACAGACAGTTTCACAGTTTCAAAACATGTGAATTACATCAAATGGCAAGGGCTAGATATCTCTAGAAGATGATCAGCTGAATTGCTTTCAAAGATCCATGGCTCCATTGTCTATAGTGGGACTCCACATATTTTGCTCATGTGTAAAGGTGTGTAGTTAATTATCTTAATCTCAAAATGTGCTTTCAGTAGAGAGAGTTTTAATAGAAGCAAAGTGTGGGGGTGAACAGCTGGTCCATAAGCCTCTCAGACCTTTGCTCCGAAAGCGATCCGATCATCGTGTACCCTTGAAGAGCAAGAAGGACCTTGGGAAACAGCAGTGAGCCAAAGATTGCAGGAAGTTGAAACCGAGAGAACAAAGAAAACAGGATGCAAGCCCTGGAACCAGATGTCAAAAACTTGCCCGAATGCATGAAGCAAGAAACCAATGAGCAACTGCCAGAGGTAGCAAGAAACCAATGAGCAACCGCAGCTGTAGCACCACCTTGTAGAGAAAGATAAATGTATAACTGGAGATAAATAAAAAGCCTTCTTCCTCTTCTGCTTTGTTGCTTGTGTGTATGTGTATGTGTCTGTCCTGACAACAAAGCAACAGCAAAGAGAAAAAGGAAGAAAATATATGATAAGATAGAGTGGTGTGAATTTATTTAGTTGTCCTTTTGTGGCCAGCTGCTGTAATCTGGGGCATTTTAGGTCATCTGATCCAACAGCTTTGGGTTGGCAGATATAACAAAGGATCTTTGAGGGATATGCTCCTCTCTGAACGTGAAACTGAAGGCCAAGCGTGAAACTAGCAGCCATTCCAAATGTCACTAGCCACTTTTGTGTGGATAACTGAACCAAGATCCTGCAGATAAAGAAAATGTGATGGTAAACAAGTTACCAAGGGGATGGGGAATAGGGAGAAACCCCTTGAAATCATTTATATGCAAAAGTTGACTGCAAATTGCATTCAAAAAAAAGGAATAAAAATAAAAAGAAGCTATGCCCTAGCAGCTATGCCAGTTTGAGGTTCCTCTCAAAGCATCAAACGGAGCACGCAACCTGATGCTACCACCACCTAGGAAACCTGCAACACTGGTGCCAGGAGAGCCAGCCACATGGCAGATGGGTGTCATGATGGCACTTTGGTCAGATTTAAGTCAGTCCCCAGCCATCATGGTGAGCTGTGTTATACAGAATCGCAGAACAATCTGAGTTGGAACGGACCCAGAAGGATCTTTGAGTCCAGCTGTTATGTGAATGGCTTATACAGGGATTGAACCCAGGACCTTGGTGTTATTAGCACCGTACTCTGGCCAAGTGAGCTAACAGGAAATGGTGTCCAGGTATTCCATAGGAAACCTCACTATAAGGGCAGAAACCTCACCATGGTGCCAGGCGGGCCTGCTGCTCTCTGGGAAGTGGAAGCAGAGCACAGTTCCCATGACATCGGGCAGGGCAGGGCCCGGCAGCCAGGGCCCATCCCGCAGCCCAGCTGGGGCTGTGAGGAGCTGGAGACCACCCCTGCTCTGGGGCTGCTGGGGCAGGGACTGACAGCCCCAGGGGGCTGGAACGGACCCTTGGCCTTGGGCAGGGGAGGTGGAAGATACAGGGACAGTAAAGCTATTAAGTGCCTTCAGGGCCCTGACAAGCAGGAGACAGAAATCCTCTGAAAAATGACAGTGAAATTTTTCACTTAAGATCTCTAATGCCCATATTTTGGCAAATGCAATGAAAAATAGTGAACCATGACTTTTTACAGCTGTTACATATGAATTGAAATGAGTTTTAAATAAGCTAAATAAATTACCAACCCTAAATATCTGTCTTAGTGTTTTCCCTCAATTTAATATGTACCCATAAAAACTGTAAGTCAACAGGAAAAGCTCTAGAGGAGCAAGTACTGTGAAAATGCCTGGACTGCAAGAATTCCTTGGGGTCTTGCAGGTAGAACACCACATCCACATGCATAGTCATTCACACAAAGATTGTATCAGTGTGACTGATACAGTGAGGCCGAAAGCGACAAATTTCTTTTTTTTATTATTAAACCTAGAGAGCTGTAAGGAAAAAGAATATACATTCTTAAATGTCATGTCATAATTTCTGACATACTTTTCATTATATATGACTGAAGCTCCTAAATTATAAGTTATATTTCAGATTTATTATAACCTCAAACATCTAATGGACCTGTCATCGAAGTTGTGCAAGAAGTGAAGGAAAAGCAGAAAACATACCAAGAAAAAAATGAACTATATGTTTTCAGAGAAGACTTATAAAATACCATTTGTCTTAAATAGAAACATCTTTAGCAATGGAATGTCTCTCATAACGTAAACTGCTGTCAAGAAATAAATTATAGGGAAGTTTATGTAAGGAATTGAGGTTAGCAGCTGTGTATTTCTTTTCAATAGAGTAATCTGTTATGTTTCTGCCTCACTTTGGAAGATGCAAAGGGAAAAGTATATTTTGGTTGTAAAGGGAATTAAAAGATGAATGTTTCCAAAGGAAGAGAAAATGATAAAAAGAGACCAAGAACATGAAATTAAAGATTTTCATTTCTTGTGCATGTACTGATAAACAATAGTTAGTCCTTGAATTAGCTACTGACTCATACTCCAACTCTGTGTGGAGAGTATGATTGTTGCTTAACATATTGAGAAAGCATAAAATGTAAAGATTAAGTATTAGCTCATCTTTTTACTTTAAAATAAATGCAGTAAATTCATACTACTACATGTGTATGATGCACATGAAATGCAAATAGAATGGCCAAAGAGTTCTCATTTCAAAACTAGTGAAAGAAAGGATGCTTAATTGTTGCACTGTCATCAAAACGTTGTTTGTGTTTTATTATAATTGCTCTATAAAACTATCATGAAAGTTCCTTTTAAACTTAACAAAATAGAGCAATACATTGTCCCCTGGCAAAAATCCAACAGAAATGGTTTTGTCTCTTTAAGGATTCAATAGTTCTTTATTTATTCATCCTTAACAACACGGATTATTATTATAAGAAGTTTAGTTTTCTATCCAAAGTTTGTGTATGCATGAATATGGTTATTTACTAAGTCTGAAAAATTATACTTTTGCATTTTTAAGATAATAACATACTACCACCATGTGTATATAATGATATGTGATGCATAGTGAAACATTGTGAAGTTATAATGGTAGATATGTTAAATATCTGGCCCAATTCCATGATTCGTGTAAGTTCACAGGTAACTGAGCCAATGCAAGCTGGGCCTTCTAAGAGCCTGAGCTGATCTGGGACAAACTTGGTGATAGAACTGCCCTGTCTGCTTTGCTCTGACCATTAATAAACTGGAAATAATTTCTCTTTATTTGTAGTGTGGAGGCAAATATTTTGTTGGTCTTCTGGGCACTTTAAAAAAACTTTTTGTCCCTTATGTTATGCCTGTGAAACAGAAATGAGATAGGAATTTTTGGTTCTTTTAATGCAGCAACTATGCAAAACAATCAGGGCTACAATCTGAAAAGCGCTTTAAAGAAGTTTTCTTTTAACTTGAGGATGTATAACTATGGAAACTCTGGCCTCAAAAGGACAAATGGAAGACAGACCACAGAGTAGTAAATAGCAACTCCATAAATATATTTTTTTTAATATTTATTTTTCCCTATCTATTAAAAAAATAACACAGATCAGACAAAGATGTTCAAGCAATGATTCTGCAGAGGGAAATATCAATCTTCCATTCATCCTTATGTATTTCATGTTCTGATTACTGAGGGTTCACACATCTTTTATTAGTTCAACTGCATCATATCACAGCTGCTTTCTAAAGAGAGACAAATCATTTGTTTAATATAATCAGAAATATACATTATCTGAAAATCGTTGTTCCATTTAAAAATGGAAAACTAAAAAAAAAAGTTATGCATATCTTTAAAGATCAATTTTAAGCAATATCAGGCTGGTTTACCAGCTCCAGACTGCCTCATATCCTTATGATTAAGATATGTCATCATCTGATACCTGTTTCAGAGCATATGACAGTACCTATGCAATGTGATGTCTGTGTGCTTTAGTACTGTTGGTAGTAGTCAGGTATCATCATCACCAACCTCCAGTCCCTAAACAAGCCACTGATGGACTTTAGAATGAACAGTTTGGGGGATTTTTTTTATACTTTTCATAAAGTATCCTGGACAAATCTCTTCCTGGAACAGCGCCCTTGGCTCAAAGGATCTCTGAGCTGACCCAGCATGGCAGCTTGTAATGTTCTGATATTCACACATACGTATGTGTCTTAACTAACATGAGGTCTTGCCGGCTCAGAACCTTTCTAGGGCATCTTTTTGCATTCTCATACTTAGGAGTTTCAAAAGAAGAGCTAAACCAGATCCCACCCCAGAGGATCCCAGGAAGAGCTTGTTTCCTCTTCTAGCAGCCTGGCTGTTTTACCAGTTGCAAATAAAAAAAGGTAAAAAGAAATCAGGCACATCTTGCTTTTCAAAGACTGACACACAAGTAAATATGAAAATAGATTCAAAAGGCTTTTGATCTTAACTTGGCACAACCTCTTTCAACATGTGTTAGAAACAGGATGAAAGCTTTTGATTTTGCTGTGTCATTTTAAAAATTGCAATTTTTTGTATTGCTCAGACCAAATGTGCACATTAAATATTACAGTTTATCCTTGAATGGGCACAAGCATATAGCACACATGCACAGAAGCAAATCTATAAATCTTCACATGATTTGTTTCCAGACTCAGATAAAAACTATATGGATTTTTTTTCTATTTTTCTGTCTCAGATTCTTCACATGATCTTTGTGTAGATTTCTGTAAGTAATGAATGCAGTCAGAACAGGTGGAGAATAAATGTTGAATGTGGTGCCAACTACACAGAGCAGTCATGACTAGATTTGGCAACGTTCAGTATAACTGAACAGAAGTTCTGAAGCCGTGTTGCTCAATAGATATCTTTCATACACCTTCTCATCAGATTATACTGAGAAAATCAAGCATGTGAATAAGAGTACTTTAAAGAAAATGTCACTTATCTCTAAGCAAAAAATTTCTCCCTAAATGTAAAAACACTACATATGTTTAGAAGAAGTGTTGTGATCTGGGAGGTATATGCTCTTTTGGAATATTGAACTAGTAATAGGGGACTCTCCTGCAGTTGTCTCCACATTTTTTTTTCTATTTTGGGCAATAACACTGAGATATTCTTTTTTGGACAACACAGGCTTCTTAGAAGTAGAATTAAGGATCCATTTCTGCATCAGAAAGAAGGCTTCCACCACAGTATGGTATATAACAAAGTATGATGAAGTTATTGGTCAAAGTGCAAAAACAGACTTTGGGTTAAATTCATGCAGGGCTGCAGCTGGATGTGCAGTCGCCTTACTGTTTGCAAGGCAGCAACAAACCATAGATTTGGCCAATTAGGAGCAGGGAAGATAAAAAGCATAACCAACCCCAAAGACCAAAACTGGGAATTAAGATCAGTATCATTGACAGGCCCATCACACTTTAAAGGCAAAATTGTGCTGGGGAAAGAAACAGTGCTAAAGACTGAAGACTAGAAGTACCCACAGGATTTCGACTAAATATCTGTTTATCCTGCAGAGGAGATATACCATGCTGAGACACCTCAGGATCTGATGTCTGCACTACTTCAGGAAGCAGTATTTAAGCGTTGAACCACCACCTACTAAGAGTCAGGCAACACTCCATAGGGACTCACTTCCAGAAAATCTTTGAGTCAGACGGGATGTGCAGAGAGTTTGAAACCACTAAGCAGTTTTTGCTGCAAATTAGCAGGAGAAATAATGTGGTGATTTTAATATTTTTTTAATCTATCTTTGCCATCTGTGACAAGGAATTTCTTTCAGATTGCCTTAGAATGGCAAGCCTTAGGATGAAGAAGATGCTGGAAAAGATTTCGTATGAAGGAGATCAGAACTGTTTTAATAATTTCAGCTTCACCTTTTCTTTCTTAAGTAGCATGTAAGAAGGTCCACATTCCTTAAACTGAGAAATATTAGAGTTCTTTTTTTCAGGCTAAAGTATGCTATCACCATTACTTTTCTGTTTAGGCCTGCATCAAATAAAGACCCAAACCACGTGATAATAACAAAGTAGTAGAATTGCATTTCTTGGAATTGTTAGAATTCTTACCATAAGCTTAAAAGGATACCAGCACTGATTCATAACCATATTTATATGCAAAACTCCCACTCAAGTCATACATCATTAAGGGTCTACACCTTGATATAGTAAAAGATGTTGTTACTGTTGATTCCCAGCAAAATCATGCTCTCAAGATTACATTCTTGTTCTCAAGGATACATTTGTGTAGGAGTTCTTACCTTAAAAATCCCTTTGAAATAATTTAGTTCACATTTTTTTCTTGTTATTGCATTATTTAGCCACAGGGAGAAATAGTAGAACATTGTTATTTCAGATTTGCCTCTTTAATAGACTTCTTAACTTGAAAAGGAAACTGGTTTTTTCCTTCTTTCTAAATGAAAGTAAAGCTATGTTTTAGTAAATGCACAAATTAAAGTTAAACATAACCATGCAGTGAAAGGCAATATAATGCAGCATATGATGAAATTGCAAATTAAGCTGAAATCAAGCATTAATTTCATCACTGGAGTAAACATTTTGAGATGTTCAAATGAATATGCTGTCTTTATTAATAAATTGTCAGTAAAATTTCTCAAATGTTTTTGTTATATGATTTAACAAAATTGTGGACCCTGATACAATTATAAAGAACAGAATTTTATTAGGTGGGAAGCAAATGAAATGCCCCAGGCTGGAAGAGATACATAAATAGATAGTAAACCAGAAGGATCTAGGATCTGGAAAAGATCAAAACATTTATAGGTTATGTAAACTGGTAATATCACAACATCTGTATTCAGAACCCTACTTTATAAGAGGTCTTTCAAAAAGTTATTTCAGATGACTCCTGTTGGTTTCATCTAAGTTTGGGAACACTGAGAATACCCAAATACAAACCCTCACTTCAGCCTTTAAATGTAACCCCTGGCCAAGATCAGGCTTTAAGAAAGCAAGCTTAGTGCCCCTCAGGACACTTCTGCAAAAAACCCCAACACTAAAAGCAGACTCTTCAGTACTTCACTGCAGACACACACACACACACTTTTGCAGACACTTTTGCACACAGTTTCACACTGATACATATACTGTCAAATTTCCATTTTGTTTGTGGTTTTTTCCTAAATATATTTAATTAACAACACCCTTGTCCCCAAACAGTCATTTATTTAACAGTTTTAATATTTTGTTCAGAAGACAACACTGAACCTTGTTGATGAAATCTGCTATAACTGGATTTTATTCCAGATTTGAATTTAGCATAGAAAATATTATTTTCATCTAGTGCCTTTTCACTCCTTAAGTTCTCTGATAAAAGATATCTAATCATATATACAAACTCCAGTAAATTAATCTAAAAATATCCATTGTCTAGGTCTTAATCCATGCTGCATATTTTCAATATGTATCTTTCTCTAATGTTTTGAGAGGCTTTCCATTTTTCCACTGTTTCTCAAAGCCTTTTAGAAACCTGTCTGGAAGTAATTTTATCCAGCTTCCTACTCAGACGCATAATCTGTTTACCACATAAACCAAGGACAAATAATTGCAGAAGAGCCTTAGGGAATGAATGACACTTTATGAAAGTGTAGTTGCTTTGGATGAAAAGCTGTACAAAATAAGCTCATGGTTAAATGCATAGGTTGTATTTCTGTTTGTCTGAGCTCTAGTGCAGTCAGTGGGAAAAACTCACATAAATTTTAAAGGTAGCCATGCATTTATATATTACAGAAGATGTCGAGCTGGAAATGGCACTCTGTTTATATATATTCTTTCAAGCTAGTTCTTTCCTGACTGAGCCTGCTCCCTCAACTAGAAGAGGCTTTTCCAGGACAGCATAAAACTGTGACAAAAAACTACCTGAATCTATGAAATCCTGTTAGTGAAACTCAGTTCCTCTTTGGAGACATCTAATCAGATGCTGTCTGGTGCTTGAACTCTCAGTAGTTCATTCTTAACACTCTCTTAACAGCTTCATTTTGAGACCAGTGTGAGAAAAAAACTTCACTCTGCTTTCTTTCTAACACTTTCTTCTCTTTTTTTAAGTCCTTGTAGGCTGACACAGTAGAAAAAAATTTTTAAATCAAAATAATTTTAAAAGTAATTATTATCATGAGCTAATTTATGTCAAAAAAAATAACTCAAAACTAAAAGTGAAATTCAGCTAGATCCCAGACTCTCAGTTTTCCCTAGGTAGTTCTTGTCACACAATTTTCAAATTCATTTTACACATTTAAATCTATATCAAAAGATTGCTGCTTTACCTTCTCTCACACCCCACTGTATTCAACAAAAGTTTTTCCAGGCTGACAGTTTTAAGTTGATTAACTCTAGGCTTTTAGCTGAGTGTAAAACCAGTAAGAATATGTATGGTAGTGCATTACTATTTAAAAGTGAGAATTACCATGAATAGGGAAAAAATAATTTTTCTCAAAACTTGAGTTTAGAGGAATGTGATGCACAGAGTAATGACTCTGTAGATACAATGACCTGTGGATTGACAGACTGTGGGGCCAAACAGTGCCATCTGTGGAGCCAAACATAAAATGCTGGCCTTCACAACTGAGTTTTTCTGTAAATGTCAGTTTCAGTGGATTCCTTCCTCTGACCAGAAGAAGAAATGTGTGCAGGCTGCAAATTAGAAAATAGGCAGCAGCTACTGTTCAGCAGCAGCACTTATAAGAGCTCTAAGGCTGGAAATCAGATTGTTTTAGGCTTCTAGTTAGATGGGCCTGTCAGAGTAAATGTGTTTTAAAATACTTATCAAGGAAGATGAGAGGCTTGTCCAGAAGGCAGGGAATTGCTACTTAAAATATGTACTTCTTTTTTATTTGTTATCAGGAGCCTTCCACAACATTACTTTCCCCCTTTCTTTACTGACATCATAGGTCTGTTTTGCTATCTTTATAATTCCTTATTTTGTAATCTTCCATGTTGAGAACTGATGTCATTTGTACATTGTATCATTTGGTCTTGCATGAAAATTCTGCAAAAATCTAGATACATTCAGAATTAACAGGTTTGCTTTGTAGCTCATTGAAATTTTTCCAAAATGTCCTGCTAATTTTTCTTTCATTATTTTAATTTCATAATGGAAAGGAGGGATGAAAGAAGGAAAGATGGGAAAGACAAGAAGAAAAACAGAGAGGAAGGGAAGGAGAGATAGAGAGCAGCTGCGGTTGTGTGTATAGACTGGGGAATGAGAGGCTGGAAAGCAGCGCTGCAGAAAAGGACCTGGGGGTCCTGGTCAATGACAAGTTGAGTTTGAGTCAGCAGTGCCCTCGCAGCCAGGAGGGGCAACGGTGTCCTGGGGGGCATCAGGCACAGCATCGCCAGCCGGGGAACGGAGGGGATTGTCCTGCTCTGCTCTGCACTGGGGAGGGCACCCCTCGAGTGCTGGGGGCAGCTTTGGGCACCACAAGAGGGATAAAGAGCTATTACAGAGTGTCCAGAGGAGGGCAGTGCAGATGGAGAAGGGCCGTGATGGGAAGCCGTATGAGGAGTGGCTGAGGTCACTTGGTCTGTTCAACCTGGAGCAGAGGAGACTGAGGGGAGACCTCATTGTGGTCTTCAGCATCCTCACAAGGGGAAGCAGAGAGGTGGGTACCAATCTCTTCACTCTCATGATCCTCCACAAGAGTGGAGGAAATAGCATAAGGTTGTGTAAGGGGAGTTTTAGGTTGGATATCAGAAAAAGGTGCTTCCCTCAGAGGGTGGCTGGGCTCTGGAACAGGCTCCCAAGGGAAGTGGTCACAGCATCAAACCTGACAGAGTTCAAGAAGTGTTTGGACAAAGCTCTCAGGCACATGGTGTGACTCTTGAGGTGTCCTGTGCAGGGCTAGGAGATGGATTCAATAATCCTGATGGGTTCCTTCCAACTCAGTATATTCTAGGATTCTATGAAAAGAGAGGACGAGATAGAAATAATACTTGTTTCTTCATATGATCTTGGGGAGGAGACAAAACCACAAAAAAAAAGAGAAAGAAATAATGTTTAGTGGTAGAAGTAGTTTACAGTTTTTTCCAAGACCAAATCAACCATTTGTTTCCTTTCCTACAGAAACATTCGTTCTGAAAATACTCACTATTTTCTACCTTTACAGATAAAGGTTGAGGAGAGTTCCAAGAAAGAAATTATTTCTGCACATGCCATTAAAATAGTATGTAATTAATTAAGCTCTTAAGAACAAGCATCCCAAAGATATACTTTTTAAAATTATCTTAGTGGGTTTTTATTTTCGTTTATATGTCTCTGTGCTATTTCCTTGACATATGGACATACAGTAATATTCTAACCTCAGTAAAAAGAGGCTGAGGCTGAGCAGTATTTTCACACCAGGTACCATTGACTATATAGATTTGTCCCTTTGCTATGCAGGCATATCACAAATTCAAAACATGCAAAAAATGGCATGTTTTTTCATACTTAGGATATAGTTTAGCATGATTATGGGGAGAATACATGTTGCTAATGCCAGTTCTATGTCTAAATCTATATTTAGTACAAATAACTCTCTATATTGGTGTTACGGTTTGAGCATGGCCAGATGCCAGGCACTCATGGAAACCACCCGCTCACTCCCCCCACAACGGGACAGAGGAGAGAAAAAAAATTCAAAGGGCTCATGAGTTGAGATAAGGACCCGAGAAAAATCACACGCAAAGACAGGCAGACTAGACTTGAAGATATGAAAGTGAATTTATTACACTAACAGAAACAGAACAGGATAATGAGAAGTAAAATGAGCTTTGGAGAGCATCTTCTTCCATGCCCCCCCGCCTCCTCCCAGCTCTACCTCCTACCCAAATGGCTCAGGGAGACAGGGAATGGGGGTTTTTGGTCAGTTCATCATCTTTGGCTTCTTCCACTGCTCAAGGATTGGAGTTGTCTTCCCCTGCTGGACGGTGGGATCCCTTCTGGGAGACAGTTCTCCAGGAACTTCTCTGACATGAGTCCATCTCACGAGTAACAGCCCTCTGCGAACTGCTGCAACGTGAGTCCATCCCTACAGGCAGCAGCTCCCTCCAGCTGCTGCGGCATGGGTCACTCCCCACAGGGTGCAGTCCTTTTCAAGTATCCACCAGCTCGAGCTCCAGGCGTGGGCTCCTCCACAGCTTCAGATGGATCTCTGCAGTCCCATGGGCCTCCATGGGCTGCAGGGACACAGCTGCTTCACCATGGTCTGTACCACCAGCTGCAGAGGAATCTCGGCTCCAGCTCCTGGACCTCTTCCCACTCCTTCCGAACTGACCTTGGTGCCTCCATGTCGTTTTTCTGCTCACATCTTCTCACTCACTCCTCTTCCCTGACTGGAATTACAATTGCATCACCAGGATTGTTTTGAATTCCGTCTTAAATCTGTTATCACAGAGGCATTATTGCCACTTCTAATTGGCCCAGCCTTGGCCAGCGGCATGTCCATCTTTGCAGCCAGACAGACATTGGCCCTGCAGGACATGGTGGTGGTAGCTTCTGGCAGCTTCTCACAGAAGCCACCCCTGCAGCACCCCCGCTACCAAAACCAGGCCTTGCAAAACTACAACAACTGGAAAAGATACAAAATTTCTTTAATTAATTCATATGAATTTTTTGAACATATTCTGTCCTCTAGAAGGCTTGATTAAAAATATTTAAGTGTAATTAGATTATTAGTGATATCAGTTTTATTTTTGTGGCCAGTTTCCCAGTGAAACAGTGAAATGTCAGAAGTGCTGTAGAATTTGGCATGTGTGGACAGGCACTGGACTAAAATGGTAATGTCAGTGGAGGTCAGTGGTGAGATGCACAAGAAAATTTTACAAATATCTGCTGACATACTTAGTAATTCTAGGACATACTTTAAGACTTTTTGGGTCATTGTTCCTATCTGATGATTTAAACAAAACCGTGGATTAATTTGGATACTTTCCTATTTTCTATATGTGAACAATAAGACCCAAAGACAATGAAGTCTCAGTAATAATGTTAGACAACTAACCCATTATTCAAACATTGATCTCATATTAAATCTGTCTGGTTGTTTAAATGGCACTCCTAAAATCTCATGAAGTACCAAACCTGGGATACTTCCACTGCATGCACCTGTATTTGTACTAAGTTTCTAAAATGAGTATTCTGTAAGCATGATCACTTTAGGAAGCTATTCCACAATCTAATAAACCTCAACGTCATGATATTTCCCCTGACTCTTTAAATATTTTCATTACTACAGTTTAGTCCCATTGCCATTAAATATGTCCCAAACTGTTTCTGTCTGCTTTGTTGTTCCAAAATTCAAATCCTGAACTCAATTTCACAGGTATGTTTGTGACAAATACAGTGGGACAAGGAGCTTTTAACAAGGTCAATAGTCCAGCCCATGTACAATTTGAACAAGGAGGGAAAGTTTTTTCAGCTGTTAAAAGAAAAATCTCAGGAGTCTTATGCACAGAGCAATTTATATTCCTGCATATAAACTGGGAATTATAAACTGGTGGCCATACTGGATATAAGGTCAAACTGCACTTTTGAAACATAAAAGGACAGGCTCTGTGGGGAACCAATGACTCCCACTTGCAGGAATCTTTTTTATGAAGATAAAAATGATTTGATAGGTAACATGAAAATTCTTCAAGAGGAATGAAAATATTCCTGATGTCCCATGAATAGAAAATTGCATGTGAAGACATGATCAATTGGTTCATGAATGCAGAAATCAGTAAGGGTCAACTGCAGGAAAGTATCAGTGAGGTTTATTTTGTTCATTAATCCCAAAACTCTGCTGCCTTTTCTGACCTCGCTATTTCTTCATATTTGCCTCATTTCTCATTTATTTTCAATGAGGAATATATGAAAACATATCATGTAGTTGTTCTCAACTCTTTTGTTCTTAATTCTATAAAAAGATAAATATGAGCTCGTGCTTAAGGGTAAAATATCGAGTTGCATGACCGTATCATAGAAGTCACTTATTTCTTTGCAAAAACAGTTCTCTACTGAGCATTTATTTGGAATTAATTAACAATACCATACACTAATTTGGTTCCTGGATACTGGAATAGCTGAATAATCCACATACTCGATACTGTGAGATGGGCAAACATAACTGAAGTCAACTGTTGCTCAGACTTACGTATTTTCTGTGAAATTACATTATTTCTCTGGGTTTATTTT
Source organism: Atrichornis clamosus (assembly GCA_013400975.1). Taxonomy (NCBI): domain Eukaryota; kingdom Metazoa; phylum Chordata; class Aves; order Passeriformes; family Menuridae; genus Atrichornis; species Atrichornis clamosus. The sequence continues at coordinate 74,065 of WBMZ01009916.1, forward strand.
ATATATTTTCATGCAGAAAATTAGATTATTTCCATGAAGCATTACCTCAAACGTCTTCTTTATTAATTTCTCTAAGAACAAATATAATATTTAATAGACAAAGTCCATCTTGTCCTCCTTTTGGTATAGGTGAAATTGATGTTTTAATTAAGGTGTAGATTTTCACAATATAAATTTACGTTCTTCGTTTTTCCCTTGTAATGATGTTAATGACACATTCAGATTCACAATCTTACTGTGCTTTTATTGTCCCTGTCTCCGCTGCCTAGATCAGGTTGATTTGAGAATTCAGTAATAGGTGATGGATTATGGAGTCCAAGAACACTTGATAAGACATATGGCTCCTTAGTGAGAAGTTTTGTCTTATTTAAGTACTTTACAAAGTAATGTCTTGATGCTTCTAGTATTGCTCTTATCAGAAAACCATATGTATGATGATTCAATACATGTTCTTGCCATATTCAAACTTAATCAACAACCTGAATCAGATGAAGAAAAAACTCCTTTTTTTTCATCATGAACTTAACATATGATTGAAAAAGATTATATATTCATGGATCAGCTTTATTAATGGATTTTCTTGGGCAGTTTTACCTTGGTTACTGCTTAGATATATTACTAATATGCCATGAAATTTTCTTATCACTATATTATTTGCTAAAGACTTGCAATTATATATTGTGGTGATCTTTATATAATAATCCATTTTAGATAGTATTCAAAATATTCTTTATGGTAATTTTTTGTGATTTATCTATTGCATTTTCTTTATCAGCAGAAGGAGGAATTATTTGGTTGGTAAATGCCTTGGAGCTTGTTTGTTATTCATAGACATAATGAATATTACAAATTTGGGGTCTGATAAAGACGCACATCTCTGTGATGAGACATTTCTTTGTTTCCTTTAGTATGTACCAAAGTTTCTGATGGAAGATGAGTGCATGGTAGATAAACATACATTTTGAACATGCTAAATGTCACTCATTCTCCTTGAAATTCTATGAAAACACCATTTGTCATGATCAGTCCTTTACTAAGGAACTCATCCATTCCACTTATGCTAACTATGTTAATATGTTAATTATATTAACATTAATTATATTACTATGCTAATATTTTCTCCCAAGTGAAATTGTTGAACCATGCTTTATATATCAGCATTTGCCTAATTAAGTTCTCCTCTTCAGTTGATGTCAAAAAGAGATATTTTCTTTTTGTCAGAAGGCACAAAGAGAAATCAATAAAGGATCTCAAATAGCTGAACATGTAGCCATTTGTACCGGTTGAGAGCTTAGGTTAAGAATGGAGCCAAATTAGTCACGAGGAAGATGTTTCAGAGCCAGCAGAAATAAGAAGTATGGACTAATCAGAAGTACAACTTTTTACAGAAAGTAGCTAAGGGATTGATCAGTAACAGAAAGTAGTGTGGGCCTGGTATGTACTCACTTTCAGATCCTCAGGAATATCTTTCATAATTTTTTTTCTCTTTACAGCAGATTCAAAAAACTACATAAATTTTTTTAACTATAACTAAGTTGTCTGGGTTTTACTGTTGTCTTTGAGGTGTCAGATTGCTAAAGAAAAGTATGAACACTAGTCATAGGTGTAGACACATGAAGAAGCAGAGCTTTTGCAGAAATCATAAAAAATAGATTTCTACTTCTAGGATAGATTAATGAAATCCCAGCAAGAACTAAAGCTTGTTACTAAATAAAATGTCATTCCCTTAATTAAGTAATATTTTAAAGTGGCATACATCTAAGGTTAAACATCCACCACCAGATGAAAATTGCTGCAGAATCCAGTTGTAGTTAAGTTTCAAACCTCAAAGACAGTGTCAACAGTGTGTCTGCATTTGAGCTAGATGGTCATCACAGTCAGCAGACATCAAGTCAGTACAATTAATGGTCCCTAGAATTCACCAAATACCTGGTTTTCCATCTCAATCTCATCTCTCCTGACTTCACAGACTTTATATACTAGATCACCATGGACTATAGTGCAATATTAGGCACTGATACACAGGTAGACAAATGAAATATAGACACCTACAAATCTGGGGCTGACTCCTATGTGACTGTGCCTATAATGAAGTCATAACAACTCTCCGCCAGCTAGAGTGATGTACAAAGAATTATCTCCATTAATATATTTTCACTCAAGTATAAAGAGAGGCACAGACTGTTGAAAAAAGATTTTCTTTTGAAGACAGAGGCATTTAACTCATGTTCCTTTTGAAACTGACTCAAGTTGAGGTGATGGAATGAATGATAGCAACATGATTTCTGTCTCTTTTAATAGGAAAAAATGCAGAGAATAAGTGCATATAATTGCAAATAAGACCAATTTCTATTTCTTTGTGAAAATGTGTTTTTTGTTGCCCTATCAGTCCACATTAATATGATTAAAAAATATGGATTAAGTATACACCTTGATTACAATTCTAAATTCTTTTAAATACCACTCATGCTTCAGAAACATGAATCACTTAGGTTATGACTCGTGATGATAAATTCAGAGTATGGTTGTATATTTTTGATAATTGCAGGATCTGTTTTCAGATGCCTGAGAAATATTAAATACTGAGAATATTAGTTTGAAAATATTAGATCAGTAGATCTTCTTGTAAACTTGACTGAAATGATGACTCTCTCTTGTGTATTTTTAAATCTTTATTTTAAAAATATAGATGCATAAATACATATATCTCTGTCCAGAAGTACAGCAAAATTGAGAATGTCTTTCTAGTATGTGAAGTGTGCCCACAGAAAGATGATTTTAACTTCCTTTTGGTCACCATGTAAGGACAATTCTGCAGTAATGAAAACACCAAGACACCATTGATCTTGACAGACCTTTAAAAATTTATTTCGGTTTGAATCAGACTGGAATTGAGCCATTTTGGGACTTCAGAAATTTTGGGATTAGGTTTTGAGGATGTTTGTCTAGTTACTTTTTAGTAGAATCCAATATTGGCACTTCTGATGTGTTACATTTAATATTTTTAAAAGTGCAGTTTCTAAAGTTGTGTTTTTGTCAACTTTTTAGTACTGTAATGTTTTATGCTTGTTTTCCAAAACAGCTTATACTGTCATTGCAGTTTGTATTGAGTGTTGTTTTATGTTGGCTTCTTGTAAAAGCAAAGAAGTAACATTCTGTAATTCAGAAGCATAGACAGAAAAAAAATCAAAATTAATAAGACTTGTATAGAAAAATATTACACTAATTCCTTTAGCTATTTTATGAGAATTAATGAACTTTTAGAAAAATACGGTTTTCCAACAAAACTGTCTTTCTTTGATAGGGAATTGTATTCCTGAAAAGCTTTATGACCAACACTATTTAAATTGAATAAATGATGATGTTTACAGTACCCACCTAAGTGAAATTTCAAATCAGTACAAAAATCACACCCTGCTCAAGAAACAAAATAGAGAAGAGCAAAGGTGTATTAGGAAAGGATAAAGCTTGGGGAATTGCAAGTGAAGAGATGAACTATCTTTCCTGTATACTTACACACCTGAAGTGACCCTGGAAAGTAGATCATGATCAAAATTATGTCTGATATCTGCACATAGACTTGGTAGACAGAGGGGTCTTTTTCTTACCTGGCAGCATTTTTTTCAACTTGAAAACACCTCAGGAGCTTTAAAATTTCATATCGTTTCAATATATTTTACTGTATTAAATATTAAATGTGAAATTTAGACATCAGAAACGTGTCTCTTTCTCAGCATTGGACAGCATGGAAATGTTTCTTTTGAAATATATCAAATGGAAGAACTGGAAAGAAATAGAATTAAATAAATGCTAATATGAAAAGGAGATTTTGATATTAGCCATCATATGCCATTTCTATTAAGATCTGCCCTCAAAGTTCTGTAAACAAATCCCTTACCAAATGAAATCCATTTACTATGATTTTTCCACAAAACAATCAGTATGTCCTTGAGGTTTTATGTCAGCATCATGATGTAAAGCTAAACGGGGTAATCCATTTCTGGGGCTTTTTTTTTTAATTTTTATTTTTCTTCTTCAAATATCTTTCTAAAAATGCCTGAGTACTGAGAAAGCCATTATAGGCCAAGCTTAGACCATTCCTCTAGCTGAAGGAAACTAAATAAAATTATTAATCCAAAGGCTAAAATAGTGTTCACTGTGTGCTTCAGTCTGTGGAAAGATTTTTGGTTTAGTTTGGATTAATTATTTTCTTAACCCAAAGATTGTTTAGGACAAATTACAGAAATAAAAGCAAGAATCCAAAGTTCAGATAATTACCCTTACTACAGGGTTACAAAATCAGGCTATATACTATATCTAATGTTTTCTGCCCCTTAGTATTGATTCAACAACAATTAAAAATGTTGCAAAGAACACTTTGCTATTCTTTTGGGGCAGATGGGATACCTTTTCCTCTGCGATATTTCCACGGGCATGTTCTATACAGGCAACATTCTATTGTTGCAGAAAGACTGGAACACAGAGATCAGGTCAGATGAGAACCAGTTTTTCACTCCAGCTGTAGGAGAGACCGCAGAGCTGTAGTAGCTTAGCAGGCTCTGCTGATACAGACTCTGCCCAAATGGGACAGCTACTGAGCTTATATAACCCCAGGCTGTGCAAGCTGTTCTTCATCTAACTGTGTCACTTAAGCAGGACTATGGTAAATAACAAAATCAGCTTGTATTCTTCAGGTAAGAAGGCTCTAGACAATACACTGTTGTACAAGTCAATTTTTGTTAATTAAATTGTGCTGACTGGCCAAAGCATCTGCTGCAAATGTTTCTTAACTAATGATGATATGTAACAATTTAGTGTTTCTCCACAACTAGAATCTTTTATGATAGTTATGTTAAAAAAAATTTAAAAATTTAGAAATCAGTGTCTTTTCAGTGACAGACTTTCTCTGAACACTCCTACTGGATCAGGGCCGTCAAGAAAAAAAGAAATCTGAAGCAGGAGAGCTCCTAAAGAAGAGGTCAGTGCCAAGCCAGGGAGATCTGGCCATGTCCAGAAGCAAAACTATAAGGGGCTAAGGAGATTTAAATACCAACAAATACCTAATGAGAGTGATGGTCCCCGTGTTTGAAAAGCAGTTAGCCGAGGAGTTAATGAATTGCAATTAACTGGTATCTCAGTTTCACCAGTCATTCTTTAAATAGCTAAGTCAGCCCTTTTTTGGAGTTTGTGAGTTTGCCTTTATTGATAAACTACTTCAAACACAGCTAAATTCATCTTCCAAGGTCTGCAATGGCTTTCACATTTGCGAAAGGGTATTTTGACAAGTTATTGTAGCTTGAGGAGAGGTTGCAGAAAGTCAACTTTCTTCTCCAAAGCAGACTGGGATTCCCTTTAAGGAAGCCACTGCTTACTTTGATTCCGGGCTGTGCCTGTTAGAGAATCTCTTCTGGCAGGGTTACTCTGGACTCAGGGGATAAGAGATATAGTCTGCATTTCCCTGCATCAACCAAACTAGACTGCTATTCTCATTTTTTTTCCAGATACTTTTGTCTTACATTAGTACCTTTGTAAAAACTGAAGAAAATAGTTTTGAAATAAAAGCGATTACCATGTGCTATATATGAATGGCAAATTTTCCAAACTAATGCAGAATTATTATTTCTCTGCACTTGAAAGTGAAAAGAATCCACAGTAAAAAGTAAAGTTATATTCCAAACCTTAGTTACAGAAGAGCTATTGTAGGACACACAGAACCACGTGTCCTTTTTTTTTAACCTAAAACAAACAATAAAAAATTCTTTTGCTAAATGCCAAAAACAAAAAAGAGGGGTTTTTTTACAGCCAAAAACAAAAAAAGAGGGGTTTTTTTACAGCAAATACACAGAAAGACAGAAATATCTGACCTTTTTTAGGTTATTACTAAGTCACATATGGAGGTGAAAAGACTATATCAACCATGTTGGGATAAACTGACTCTTGGGCATGCCTCAGAAGAAACAGCTTTGGAAATATGACTTTTGTGTAAGAAAACTCCTGTTCATCATCTAAGAAGTGATCTGTGAATGACACCTCTGTACCTTCAGATCAAGATGAGCAAGAAATAAGTTTTAAAAATCCAGATATAACCAGTAAGATTCTCTGACTCTAATAAGCTAACCAACCTGTGAACTACTTAAAAATATGAATCAATTGTTCTCATATCCCATCTATTTCCAAGCCAGCACTATATCAGAATTTCCTGTAGACCAACACAGAGACAAGACACAAAATTGTTTCTGACCAAATTACCTTATTTACTTTTCCCTTTCTGCCTATGCATAAGAGTCACTGAAAAGAGTGTGTAGAAATTGGCTATGATATGACGTACTGTTGTGCTAGAATATTTTGTTCAAAGGAATGGAAGAAATTTACATTTCCGTGCTGTGCAGTTCTGGATCTACAAATGAGATAACTATGTTTTGTTATAGGCAGTGCCAATCAAACTAAAGAATCTTGATGTACTTCATAACTAACTTCACATTATCTGATGATGATACAAATTTAGAGCAAAACATAAAAGTACACAGCAATATTTTAAACAAGACAAAGCATTTGAAAGAAAATGGCCAATACTGTCACTGAACAGATGAGTTGAGGACCAACACTATGCTGTTTTTATGAGAAAAGTAAAAAGTGGCTTTATACATACAAAAATGGGAGATAGGGAAAAAATCCAAGTATACATGGTCTTGGACTACTAGTAACAATCAGGGCTTTGTTGTCATGCTCTCAGTGCAACCATGATTGGATACATGAGCTGGTACTTGTTGCATGGAATTCATTTTTGTGTTGCAGAAGCATACAACGGTTTATACCCTTTAATGTGGTACATATATGTGGTTAGTATCTAGTTGGCTTCATATGTATCTTCTACATAATATTATTTCTACTTTATATGTAAAAAGTTAAAAATGTAAATCTCTAAAATGTACTGTGCAATATTTTTCTCTCTTTTATTGCCAACTGCAATACTGGCAACACTCCTGCAACAAGCACTACCAAAGGTTTCAGAAATCTGATTGGAAATAATCAGTACTGAGTAAATGTCTTTCCTCCTCATATTGAAACAAAAGGATTGCTAAGAAAATCCAGTGGACAATAAACTGTCTTTATTTTTCAATTTATCAAATGAAGAATTGACAAAAAATATGTAATATTGTCTTTGCAGATATTTGTTTCTCCTCTCTATGTAAAATAATTTTTAAAGAGATGAGAGATGCAGCAAATAAAACAGATATATCCATGAACTTGTTCTAAAGGAGGGAATGAGAGAATAAATTCTGCTTTGCAATTCTTGTGAGTCTTTTCCAAGCTTACTAATTTAACTGGCACTTTGATGAATAAACACTTATTAATTTAGATTTTATGTGCCATTTTAAATCCTATTGGTATTTCATTTTTGGCTGAAGAAGAGCACTACAAAGAGTTTGAAACAGGATTGTCAGATTAGGATTTTAAGAATTGGATGTGTAACATCTGAGTTTAGGACTCAGTTTGGAGAATTAGGACTTTAATAAGGTGCACCAGCCAGAAGTACAAATTTAGCTGGCATACCACAGCTGACTACTCCTCTGTTCCTTCAGCTTCTGTTAGTGCAGAAGGACAGGTTTCATGGCTTTAAGTGTAGAATTCTCTCACTATCTTTAATGGGGTTATTTCAGGAATGCCAACCTTGAGCTATGAAAGAAATATCTAGTTGCATGAAGGTTTGTTCATTTTACTGTCTCATTTGAAGATGCCCAACTATTTGGGATACTAACATAAAATGCAATCAGAGATACCTGCCTATTCTGTTGTACAGAGGAACCAGTTCAAGTTGGACAAGTAAGCATCAGCAAATATCAGAGTATTCAGTGTCTATTCCACACATTCTGCCAAAAAATATATATTTTAAAGAAAGTATTTTCTGATAATTTTTCATTAGTTTGCCTTTGAAAGAAATGCATTGTTCAAAGATCCTGAATCACTACTAAAATAGGAATTAGATCTATCTAATTAAACCAGAAAGATTCACAAACCCCCCAAAAAATTGATCTTAAGCATTTGGGGTTTTTTCATAAAGTAAAGCACACAAGGGTTCCTGCCAGACTGGACTGGCCTGGTCCTGCCCAGCCTCCCCTGAGCCTCTCCCCATCCATGGACCAGGATCCAGTTTGGCCCTCCAGGGCCATCAGCCCCTCACCAGGGATTCACTGGGAGATGAAGGCTGGGGCTTCCTCTAGATGCCCTGCTCCTTGGGGCCCTGGGAATCACCTGTCACTCCTGGCTTCCCAGCTGTACCCTGTGACAGCACACGAGATGGGCAGAATTCTTGTTCACCAAATAATGAAACATTAAAATGATGATGCACTCTTTGAAATTAGTAGATAATCTCTAAAACAAAGTTTACACTGAGGTTAATGATTTCCTGAAGTTTATTGCCACAGGAGGCAGATACCTTCAGCTGCCTCACTTGGGATTCAAGAAATTCACAAACAAGTCTTGAAACAAATACCAATTAGATTAAGCAGAATTGTGTCTATTGTCATCCCTAATTGCTATCCCCTCCCCTGGATAGTAGAGTATGATGGAACTGAATCACAGAAAATACCAAAGTCTGTGTCATCTCCCTAAAGAATATCATGTTTTCCCACTGCCAGAGGTACCTATTGGGTTAAGTAGCACCATTTTTTATGTTCTAAAGATTTTAGCCCAAACCTATTGTTCATAATAAAAGCCAGGAAGTAAAAAATGTGAAAAGCTGATCAGAAACAACCTTTGGAAAAGCAAAGGTTGTGACTATACTTCATGTGAGAGTGTTTGTTTGTTTTAAGATAGATTTATTTCCATCTCAACAGATCTTGTCATCCAAGAATGTTTCCCTGTACTTTGGAACAAGAAAGAATGCATCTCCTCTGATCCACTAGCAAGGCTGCAAGGTAAAATGGAGACAGTTCAATGAAAGAGTCAACTCTAAAATGTGAGCAGAAGAAAGTTCAATGACCTTTTACTGCTAGAAAACATCTTTGCTTGTGCGAAGGAAGAGGAAAGTTGATTCCTAGTCATAAAAGTCTGAACATGGAAGAAAGCAAAATAAAAACATATTGGAAAATATCCAGATGCACCAAACCCTCAGATTAATTGGCACTTTCTAACCTATCTATAGACTTCCAATGATGTCTGCCACAAATGTTTGTCACCATTAGGCAAAGCAGAAATTAAATTTTTTGAATAGGTCAATTAGTTAAAGATGTAAGTGGATTCAGTACTGCCTCCTGCAATGTACTTCTAACACGCCACTCACATACAGTGAGAGATGTATTTCCATTTGTTCATCTTTATAGAGCATTAGCAATAATGACTGATTGCCATCAAGTACAATGAACTTCTGCCTTCAAGGAAAGAAAAGCCCACATGGCCAAGAGGAATCACACATTAATCAAAACAGGGTGCTCCTTCAGGGACACTGACCTAAGTGAAAAATATGGGCAGAGATCATTACCATTCTAAAAAGTACAGTCTGGGGAATTGTTGGAGATATCCTGGACTCTTACAAACAAACAAGATTTCTATAGAATACTTTTGGTTTTGCTTAACTTTTGAAAACTTCTTGTGAAATCATGTCTTTGTTTCTGAACTCACAAGGTATTATTTGCTAGAGGATTTCTTATCAAGTTTGGCATGACATTCTTCAATGGACTTTTTTCTCTGCAAGCTCTTATTACAGTGGGAGTACTAACATTTAAAATGCCAGCATTGCTTATCCTGCCTTTCCTACCTTGATGATTGACAAGTGCCAACAAAGCACAATTTATGAAATCCTCTTCTCAAAGAAACTATATCCTCCCTTCAGAGAATAATTCAGACTCTCTGTATGAAAGCATTAATGCTAGCTGTGTTCTAAATAAAGGTATTTATAAAGTCATTTTGTGTTGTCTATAATTCAAGCATCTCATCTTAAACCAATTGTTTCACAAAACACATCACAAATGTTTATGCTTTAAAAATAAGTGCATGCAGAAGATGGAAAAAAAAATCTGAGTGATTTATTACTGTTACTTCTTAAATCTGGTTCATAGGCATTTTTTTCTGTCATTTACTTTTTGACTACTAGTGTCTCACTGTGGTAATAAACTACAGAGAGAGATATATTAAATGGCTTACTCCTCAAATGAATGGCAGAATAAAAAGTTTTCTGAAAAGAAATACTCTGTTTATATAATTATATATCCTAAAATTCAGTACACAAATGATCCAATAGAGTCTTCAGTAATACCACTTTCATAATTTGCTGATAAGGTGTCAATAAATGACTGATGACTACAATAATAATTTAAATATTAAAATATTTAAATTGTATTAAATATAATAAATGTATATATTAAATATATGTAATATACTAAGTACAAGAAAGCTATCTTAGGCTATCAGACAAGCTTTACCTGGATATTTGGCATAAATATTATAAGCAATAGGACCCTACCACCATTTATCCATCATTTACTGATAATTTACCTCTCTTTATTTTTTCAGTTTTTGCAATTCACATGTAAATGTTTGTAGTAAAACAAATGTGTCCCATACCCTCATAAGAACAATCAAGTTCAAAATCTCTGTTGACAGAAGGAAAAGTGCCAGCAAAACCTCAACTCTGGACATGAGGAGAGCAGATTTCAGGCTGCTCAGGGAATTATTAATGTCCCCTGAGAAAATGTTTTTGCAGGTGCTGAGGTCCATCAGCTCTGGTCCCTTTTTAAACATCAAGTCCTAAGGGCACAGGAGCAGAAATTCCCAAATGTCATAAGTCAAGCAGGTGAGGCAGAAGGCCGGCTTGGCTAAGCAGGACTCTTCCCTTGGAAATAAATAAGTCAAAAAAGTATGTCCAGTGGAAGCAAGGTCAGGTGTCATGGGAAGAATACAGAAATACTCCTTGCCAATGTAGGGAGAAAATTGGTGAGGCCAAAGCTCTGCTTGAGCTGATGCTGGACAGAAATGTGGGGGATCATTAAAAGAGTTTTTTCAAATATAGTAATGGCAATAGGCAGTGTAGAAATAATATTGGCCCATTACAGAAAGTGGATGTTCACCCGACAAACAGGGACATGCACAAGGCAGAGGTGTTTAACACATTCTTGTCTCTGTCCTCAACAGGGATGACGGACCAAGGGGGTTTCAGTGCCCTGACCTGGAGTACCATGACTGTGAGAATGATCAACTCCCAGCTGACTCAGATTGTGTGAGATCTGCTACTCCCCAGGAAAGTGGTCACAGCACCAAGCCTGACAGAGCTCAAGAAGCATTTAGATAATGCTCTCAGGCACATGGTGTTACTCTTCAGGGTGGTGCTGTCCAGAGCTAGGAGCTGGACTCAGTTTTCCTTGGGTCACTTCCAGCCCAGTATATTCTGTGATTCTGTGAAATATTTCACTTTCTTTGGGCAATTATGGAGGTTTCATATAGCAAGAAACTCTTTTAAAGTGTTCTGATTATGAGGTTTATGGGATTTAAGATTATGGGAATTGAGATATCATCTAAAGAAACTGCCTAGATGTCCATTTCCTGATTTTTATTGAAGAATATCCATGTCCTTTTGTTGCTTACACAAGAACCAAGAAAAGTTAACGAATAAGTATTTTATATTAGCTGCTGTAAAAACTAATTAATTATTCTAACTTATTTGTAACTTACATACTCTTTTGTTATAGTGGTCTATTTTGATGGAATACCAGGATAAAAATAAAATTGACTTACCATAGCACTTATTTTTCCACCTGGATGTCTTCTCCAAGACAAAGGAGACTGCCAATACTTAAAAAACCTTTCTGTAAATATATTGGCTAAAAAGTCTAATTTTCTAAGAAAGGTATATAAACTAGCATAAAATATCAGATGGTATGTATTTTACACAGAATACTTAGGGAACTTCTACAAACAGCCTTTACTGATGGCAAGAATAAGGAAAAAATATGTAGTCATAACAATAAAAATAGAATACCTTGAAATGTTCTAAATAAGTGTTATTGCCTTGGAGACAAATCAAAATTATATTTAAAATGTAAAGCAAAAATCATCCCAAAAATTAACAGTTAATAAACCTGGAATAGCTTCAAACTTAAGTAAAACTAGGAACTTAGTTTGACTCCAGACACACAAAGTATACAAAATTGCCATGCATCCATGCATACAATCCATCCTAGAGTTTTTCACAGGAACAAGGCCAGGATCTTAAAAGCTGGTTTTCAAAATAAAAAATGCAAAACCTTAACTCTACCTGTTTCTGAGGAATCTACATGCCACTTGAGTGTTATGTCTACAAAGATTTCAAAGCTCAGAGATAAGGAGGCTCTTCCAGCCTTCTCTCGGGGTGATTCTATTTTGCACATTTTTTACTATTTCTAAATTTGTACTCATAAGAGGAGGAATTGGGAAAATTACCTTAAAATAGTCAACAACCCACAAATACCTGAAATTATCTGAGAGGTGGGAAAGCAAGATACAAACATTTAGATGAATATTGTATTATGTGACTAGTATTGTCTTTGCTATATTGCAGGCAAGTGCCCCAAAACCTAAATTGTACTCAGAAGAAAATATTTATTCTCTGGTACTTCTATCACAAATCCAAATCTGTAATTAATCCTGTCTAATGATAAAACATTCAGTCCATGGAACAGACGTCACTAAACTGAATTGCCATTTGACAGATAAAGAGAAATTAAAATATTCCTGAAAAACATGAGTGTGAGCCCCTTTCTTCCACCCCCAAAAAATGATGTCCTGGTACATACCATTTTCAAAGTACTCAGACAGTAGCTTTCATGTGTCTGATCCAGCAGAGCTCTTGGCTTTCTGACCTTAACATAAACAGGTATGTGTTTGGCACTTACCACACTAAAAATTTCCAAATTATCATGAAAGTATTTTATTGTATTACATGGAAACCAAAACCACTTTAAACGCTAATCTTAAAGTGTTTTTAAACAAACCCTTTTTTCATTTTACCACCCAGCAAAATCCTTCCTTATGCTGCTCCCAGAACAAATATCAAATTTTTTAGCCAAGATTTCTCAGGTAGGTTCAATACCTTGTGGAATGAGCCACACACAGTGTCAGAGGTGCTTGCACAATAGATGTGAAAGAATGAAAAGTGTTCAAGTAGTCTTATGAAAATGGGTGCAGCAGTTTGGATCCACACACCAACCATAAAATCATAGAATAATTTGTGTTGGAAAAGACCTCTAAGATTGAGTCCAACTGCACATCTAACACTGCCACGTCCACCAGTTAATCATTTTCATATGGGAAGAGGAGATGACTGCACATTTTTCTTTTCCGGTCCTTAACCTCTAAGAGAACAAGGAGGCCATCACTTGTCAAGTGCCTCAACCTGCACACAGGGAATGCGAGGTATGTGGCAGATCACACCTGCATGACACTTTAAATCCAGCTAAAAGAAGTTAAAAGCATACCAGAAAATATTTTCCTTTTAATGCTTTTTCTGTTTTTAGTGCTTTTTTTCCCCTTTCACTTTTGTATCAGTGACTTATTTATTATTCTCTATTAAGCCACCATTAGTTGCACATAAAACCAATTGCACATTCAAGAGTATATTCTTAAGCTAACCAGTATACCTTTGTATGCAGATGACATACTATTAACCAATGTACCATGCAATTCTTACTAATAATCTGCATAATTTGAAGAAAAAACAGAAGTTCTCACATGGGTTTTTAGCTCTCTTTCATGACTGACAATGTGTTTGTCCATTCTTCACAGCTCTTTAGTGTAGAACTGCCACACAAGGAGCCTGTAACAGCATGAACATGAACTTGTCATACTTTAGTAACACTCAGATCTTGAAAAAAATCTTGGAAATATGCAAGGACACAAATTGCTACTGACACATCATCATCAGTGTCCCATTGAGAACAAAAAAAGTGGAAAGGCTATTTCTAATGCAGGAAGAAATTGAAAGGGACAGAATATCCCTTCAAGTATAGTTAAACTATCCACAGAGAAATAGCCTTTTTTATTGTGAAATTTCTCATCCTGATACCAGTTTAGTCAGATAAATCACATTTAATCGTGTGAATCAAGCTCAAGTCTTTCCATTGACTACAAGGGCAGAAAAGAATGACACTGTCAAGATCCAGCATTAGGTCAGATTATCATCCTGAAAGACAATATAATTGTAAGTGGGTTTGATTCCCTTTGTTTGGATTTTAGACATCAATGATTCTGTAATGAAGTATTTAAAACAAGCATGGAATACTTGGCCACTTTGGGACCCTTGATTTGTGTATCTTAAAAGGAAACAGGCTCACATTATGCCTTACAAATCTAGCCAAGATTGCTAACTAAATCAACAGGCAAAGAAGGAAAGCAATCTGCCAAAAAGAACGTTTGGCCTTAGGCCTGTTTCCAGTGTCTTTCCTACTGCTTTGTATTGAGTACATAGTAAAACAAATTATTGAAACTAAGCACATACACAAATTGATCCAAAATATCACATGCATTTATTCCCTATGCAACTGTTCTACTAGCAGGGCAAATATCACAAAAAATAATCAAAGGAAAAGTAATTTTTAATCTCATCAATTTGACATACAGATTTATTGCCCATTATACTGTTGATGCACAGATTTCAAGTTGTCTGTCAGAGTAGTTATACATTGCAATTTAATGACCTACACATATAAGTTGTTTTGTATATAAATATATATATTAAAAGCCAGGTACATATATATGAGATAATATATACATAGACACATTCAGGTTGTGCTTTTCTGATGCAAAATGTTCATCAGCAGTATTGCCTTGATGGTCAGCATCTGTCTGTTTTTAAGGCCATCTCACAAGGCCCCATCTTTGCAGCTGTGCCTGCATGGTTGTAGGTGAGCAAAGGATTCCCGCACCTGAAGAAGAACCTTCCAAAGAATGTAGAGGTTGTACACCTAAACTCTGGTCTTGTTCTTCAAACAGTGATCTCTTGACAACAAAAAGAGCTGGAAATGATGTCACCAGCAGTCTGGCAAGTGGAAACCCTGACCTGCTAACCTGTCCACACCACAGGATGGTGGTGGCCATATGTATGGCCGTAACCTTCATCCCAGATCCTAAGGCTGCACAAGATGCAGTGGGAATGACTCTGACTGCCAGGCCCCCTCCAGATTGTGTAAGTGACCTTAGCACAGACCTTGATTTGAGAATACTCTCTCAACTAAGGTTTAATAAAATGTCTGCATTTTCCTGAAAAATCCCAAGCTTTAGATTCTGACCAATCAGCATTTTCACAGGAAAATCTAGATTATTAAAAGAATAATCTGCCTTGCTGTAGCTGTAACACTTTTTTAAGCTGCTATTGACTGAGAATGGTTTAGAATATCATTGGTCTTCATCTGGACCCCCTGCCTACGTGAAGCACTTTTAGAAGTACTGTATATCTGATTGATCAGAAAATATGCAGGAAAACATTTTGGCTCTAAAATAATAATAATTGTAGTTTTTAAAAAGCCTGGAAAGAATGTTTAGCCTTTTTAGTGGTCTATGTGGGCTATACTCTGTGGAAATGAACTCCTTTCCAGTTAGTCAGAGTTAACTGATACTGAGATAGGAGTTTCTTCTCTTTACTTTACCCTTCCATCTCAGTCTCATGCTCCCTGAATTCCATGTGTCACTTGTCCCTTTTTCTCACTGTCCTTTCTCTATCATATGCTAGGAACACAAACACATGTATCTGTGTATAACTTACACCTTCATGTAAGTTATACATACACCTCTTCCTCCTTCTCCCTCTCCTACCTACAAGCTATCAGCTGAACATGTCCTTCAAAAGTTATTATTGTTTAACTCCTCTTAAATAGCACTCTTGTTATCCTTGCAAATCAAAATATATTCCCTCATATGAAAGAGAATCCTGATTCTTTGCCTGTTCTTAGCAACACTCACCCTTCCACCCTAAAATTAGAGAAGCTGCAGTCAATTATTTTCGACAGCTGATGACCTTATACCTTGCAGTGTATTTTCTAACTCAGTTTGGACAAATTGTCCCATTGCTAGCCCTAAAAATCAATTTAGTTCACAATATTAAACTTTCTCTTCTGAATCTGCAATCACATTTATTTGCTGCAAGATGACATTTTTGAGGCACCTCATTAGCCTGAGGGTCTTGTCCAAATGCATCCATTTATAGGATTGGGTCTGGGATACCAGGGCAGACCTTGTCCCCATCCAAATAAGGGCAAAGGTGTTGTGTGATTGCTGTTATTTTATTGCTTGCACTGCTGAGAGTCAGCAGACATGATTTATCAGAGAGGAGCTGTCAATTTTAGTGAATGTACATGGGTGTTGAAAATACACAGTTTGTGTCCAGGCAAATAGCAAAAATTTTATCTCAACAATGATTACATAAGCTATCAATAATAAGTTTAGCAATATTCATTATGCAAAAAGATTTATGTATGCTTATGAAGGCATCCTAAAGTGAACTACTATTTTTGAACTATATTAAATTATTGAAATTCTGTGACAATCTGATGAAAAATGTATTACATATATTTGCAACGAGTTAGTTACTGGTTGACACTAAAAAAATGCTGTTCCTAAAAAATATTCTATAACTGCAATGATAAAAATGTAAGACTGTCACGGACTGCAAAGCAGAGAGAGATAAAGAAGTCAGCTTTCACAGGCAGCACTCCTCAAACCAAAGTGAACTGCCTTTGGAATATTCACAGTATGGTGAAGAAAATGTAATGAGGCTCTGTAATCGAAAAGACCACAAATTGCATCTTTCAGCTCCTACGATATGAGTGGACGTAAACAAATTTTTCACACAGATTTAGCCAGCATTTCAAACAGTAAGCACTGTAAATGTGCTACTGTGATAAACTTGCACTCAGCAACAAGGGAGCAAGAATTCTTACTCCAGTGATGTAAATATTGTTGTTCATCTTACCAGCTCTAAAGTTCTGCTTTTCAACAGTTTTCTTTTCTTTTTTTCCTTTTGTTACTAGGCAACATAAGCAATACTGTTTCACACAGAGACCACCTTATCGTTTATTTTAATGAGAAATATCTGTGAACAGAAATAGCAGATTTTGTTCTGATATTTTGACAAGATACATAAACATTTTAAGAATTAAGAAAATATTGATTAGGTACCTTTTGTATAGAATCAAAAAGTTATAGCTAAGACTTTTGGCTAGTCTCTAAGTTGAGATCTCCAAATCGCATCTTCCAGGTCACTGTCAAAAAATCAGCATCATGGTTTGACCCTGGCCAGATGCCAGACACCCATGGAAACCAGCTGCTCACTCCCCCTGTAACTGGACAGAGGAAATTAAAAAAATTCAAAGGGCTCATGA